>DWMY01003490.1:0-10173 GCA_018249775.1 Heliconius hecalesia formosus | reverse complement strand
AATTTAATACACAAACATAAAAATAAAATGAATACCAACCTAGTATCCCAAATCATCAGTTTCTGATCGTCAGCAACAGACCCGAAGAGGGACTCGTGCAGGAGGTGCCACGCGACGTCCTCCACCACCGCCGTGTGCCCCGTGAACACCGACTTGGCCTCTATGACGCGGCCCTCCTTGGGCGTGGCGTTGATGTCCCACAGGCAGATTGTGTGGTCATCGCTGTAATGGAAAAGGGTTTTTTTTTAAGATAATCGTGTGGAGGCTTGGTAATTTGTGACCACCAACTAAAAAAAATCATAATTTATAAATGGCCTCAAGTTGTTAAATCAGTAAATATATTTTTGTTTGCCCTACTTAATCCACCACCACCCACTATTTAATCTATAAAATATAACATTAAAAAAATATTGTATGTACAAAGGAGAACGTAAAAACACTAACAGAATATGAATGAATGATTTTTTTATTGTTGCATAGCTACAAAAACCTGGGCAAGATTAATATACATATATAGATAATAACATCAACAAACCAAAATATTGGTGCTGATACAAAAATTTATAAAATTATACACTGTTATTAAAAAAGTACAAATATTGTTTTCATCAACTTTTGTAAGGACACTCCAGTCCATTGCGTGTTGATTGGCGGAACTCAACGCCCGTCTTTTACCTGGGTGCGAGAGCAAAGAAATGAAAATATTAATAAATAATAATTCATACCACCTAGTATAAACCGGCGCGCTACAGTCACATCCTTGTGCCCCTGTGCCATGATGGCCACAAAAATTAAAACCCACCTAGACTTAATAACACAATAAGTGTTAAAATTAATATTTTCTATATTATGTATTCATTTTGATATCTAAGACTAAGAACTATATGCTATATATAGCATAGTTGTTTCTAACATATCATATATCATAAGGCAAAAGATAATTATAATCTTTAACAAAAATACATTAAAATCAGTTCACCCAGTCAAAAGTTCTGAGGTAACATGAAAAAAAATAGAGTGGAATTGATAACCTCCTCCTTAGGGAAGTCATTTAATAAAACATGAACTTAAAATATATCATTGGCAAGTTTGAATAAACATGATTTTTGAAAGTTCAAATATTTCTAGTTTCATAGTCATACTGTAATATCATAAGAAAATGAACACTAAAATGAAATAGTTAAAGAAAAAATATAACTACAAAAACACCAAATCACACAAAAAATTAATAAAAATTGAGTCTGCCTGGTGAAGTGGGCTGAATGGGACAAATCATCTAAGAGACATCTAAATAAAGCAAAAAGTGTTGTTTTACATTTTAACGCTTTGTCCTATAATTTCAACAGTCTTTTTTTATAGCTTCATTCTGCATCCTGCATATAGAAGGGTAGGTAGAGGGAACCTAGTACTAACAAATCTGTTCCGCACTCTGCATAGGATTTTCTAAACATTGTTATAAGTGGTGGAAATTAACATAGCATCATCTTATTACTAGAGTGAGAAAATGAATAAATTAAATAATTTTCCCTAGTGTGTGTGTGTAGTTATGAGTAAGGCCAGTCATGGCACATGGGTCCAAGCAGGTGACTGTAAATACACAATGTATTTACAGTTTAGTTTAGGGTTTGATTCTTACTTAAGGAAAATAAATAATTAATATTTTCATTTTCATCATTTTGTAAATAATGTATTTATATATTGATGTTAAAATCTATCAAACAAGTCAGTTTAGTTCAGTCACAAGTTAAGTTCCTCACTCTGGTATAACACAAAGAATAGCATTGATTTCTGCCACTCGTGATTCCTTGACTAGACACTAGAATCCCTTTTACCTTCACTGTAATATGCATGATATAGCATACTATTTAAAAAAAATATACAGTATGCTTATATCATCAGATATTATAATGACTGGAAAAAAATATATTTTACCTTGCAGATAAAAGATAACCATTTAGGTTGGGATTCCATGATAAGCCATAGCCTTCTTTTTGGTGACCACGCAATCTGGAAAGTTAATAAGAAATTAGCTTTAAGCAAACTTTGTTATAAATAATAATAATAATTTATTAACTGTGGGGTCATTGTGAGACAGGTTCTTAGGCAGTAGTTAGTTGTTAGTTCAATTCTCACTGAAAGTGAGTAAAATGAATTCATTTTGAGAGAATTTGAAAAAATTTTGTTTTGAGAAATGAAAATAATTATTTTCATTTCTCATAACAAAAAAATTGGCTTCTCCTGATACTGTTCTTAAATGAATATTTAGTTTTCTATCTGTTTAGTAAAATTATTTTAATACCTGAGATCAGGGTGACATTCTCCAGAAGGCTCAGGTTTAGAGGGATGCTTGGTGTAATCAAACACTAGTACATCAGAGGAAGGTGTCTTTGTTGCTATGACACAAGGATTCTGTGGCATGTATCTCGCTCTATTTACCTCACCCTCGTGATTAATTTTAATCTCTATGTCTATTTTACCAGAAACTGATCCAAAACCACCAAATTCTAAAATAATAAAAATTATCTTTGTGAAAGTTCTAGTTTATTACACAATTTAAAATTAAAATAAAACTTTATATACACTTACCACCCTTATCATTATCATAATGACTGGCATCAAATTGTGCATCTTCATTAGGAAGTTGAACACTTGCAATCAGCAGATGGTTTTGTTCATCTGATGTATGTGTTCCCAATATTAATCTGTAAAGTATTGTAATTATTACATATACAGTCCAAAGTATTGTTTTCTAAGCTGTTAGCTGCACTTAGAACAAAAAAAAGAAAGGTCAAATAAACCAATATAAAAATAAAGTAGCACCTATGAACAGAATAATCCTTTCCTTCGGGTCTGGTGACATCTGGAAGCCACTGCGCCGTCAAAGAGGGCCATTCCAGTGCGTGTGTCATGACCAGGTCGTACAGGAATGGGGTATTCTTTTTCCATATTTTATACTCTTCGTTAATAACTCTCTCTTCAACCGCATCGTCAAATGTTTCTGCAGTAGAAATAATGACAAATAAGCACTAATTAAGAAAATACACCACAACTGATAACCAACAAAAAAATCATAAGCGGCCTGTCAAGAATAACTCTAACAAAGAATTGTGTATATTGCTTGAATTAGTTGCGCTTAAATCTAATATTACCTCCATCTCCTTTATCACCCATATTAATGCTATTCGTGAACTTTAGTTCGCAATTTTAAAGATATTTTATCACAAAAACCAACCGGCCCCGTAAAGGCGCCAAACAACAATCCTTTTCTAGCGTTGCTTGTGTTGCCACTTGCCATTACCTA
The DNA here is from genome assembly GCA_018249775.1 of Heliconius hecalesia formosus. Lineage (NCBI taxonomy): Eukaryota > Metazoa > Arthropoda > Insecta > Lepidoptera > Nymphalidae > Heliconius > Heliconius hecalesia. The sequence goes on along the minus strand of DWMY01003490.1, from coordinate 6,872 downwards.
GTTTCAAAAAATGTTATTTACACCAGGGTATTTTTTTTAAATTATAATGTAATATAATTATTTCGTTTAATATTAGCATTATTAGAGTTTGTTTTTTTTTAGCATACATTTTTTATGCATAATGATCTAAAAATAAAGTTACAGTTGATGTTCCTGAATATATATTTAAGCCCTATAAGTAGGCTAATAAATATAAATATATATTGGCTTATAAATTTACTCGTTTAATGAATTTATCTACGTTAAATTTGTCAGATCGTTATTTTTATTATTTTTTTTAATTTGACTTTTTATTATTGCATGGAAAACTTTCAATGTATAATTTTTGACATGATAATGTCTTATAAATCGATGAACGCCGGCTGTACGAACGAACAAGCAAGACTTATGTACCGCCTGAGCAGAGCATGCAAGCGAGAGTGCGGGATAAGTTATAGGCTAGCCGCACACACAATATTGTCAATACAATATTGACAATAATATTGTTCAATATATGGCCCCACACACAGTAGAGTAAGCAGAGGGAACCTAATTTAGATTTTCCACTGAATTCTGGAAACTGAGTTTAATCATTTCTATATTTCAGTTTATTCTCATCCAATCCTTGATCAATTTTTTTTATTGCCTTTTTCTTTGAGTAAGAAAAAAAAATACGCAAATAATAATACTTTACGCATAAAAAAATCAATGTTTATAAAAAATATTATCTCCATTTGGTTACATTTTTATGTACATATCGAGTAGTTTTTTTAGCGCATTATTTTTCTTAACTTTATTGCGATATGCTTCAATTGACATAGCTGTTCCATAGTTCTGAATAAGTTTTCCAAGTTTTAATAAAATCTATTTAATATAATTTTTCCGTGGGAGCAGTAATATCAAAATTCAATTTACACCATTTATACTGTTTTCCACCTCCTTTGAAGTCTTTTTATCAACTAAAATATTGCCGCACACGACAATATTATTGACAATAACCCTGCCTTCCTCTGATGTTGCCGTGACAAAAACAGAATTTCAAGATATCTAGATTACAATATCGAAATAGCGGCCGTACACATACACACACACACTGTTATTGACAATATGTGCTTTATTGACAATATTATTGTACGTCTGCGGTCAGGCTAACATTGGCGAAGTGATTAGTGCTCAGCTGGCACGCTCGCAACGCCATAAACAGATAACAACAACAATATCTGTTTCATAAACATGCAAGTTAAAAAAGTCTACGTAGTTTTAAAATAAAAATAATTCGTAATACAATCGTACAATCAATTATTTCTTTAAGTACTATAAATTACAGAATAAAAGTATACATGCTTATTACATTTTATTTTTGTTTCAATAATTTGAGTTGAGACTCTAATTATATGTTTATAAGTAAATTCTAATAAAAAAACATCACTGTTACCGTACCGTATCGAAGTTTATAAAAGGAAATTGCTTTTATTTGCTTTGATTGGTTTATGTATTGTCTATATTGGATTTTTTGTTGGTCATATTGTAATTGTCACTACTCTTGTCAAATTGCTAATATGGCTGATGCAGCAACAGCTCGTCGAGAGGCTCGAAGAAGAAAAATATTAGAGAATTCCCACAATAGACTTCAACGTATTTCGGGAAAAAATGGTAGTGAGCTTTGTGAACGTAAGTGTGATTTTATATGCTTTTTATATCTTTAGCCATGCTCTAGTTTTTCCAACAATGTAAACTGTTACATACAAACTTTACAGAAACGCCAAGCAAATCATCGATACCTGAGTCAAATTATGAGAACTCCGTTCCGAAAGAGAGTAGCAGTTCCAATAAGTGTTTCCTTAATAATGGTGTGATAAATACCGGAGTTGACCCATTTAGAATTATGTCAACAAATCTTGAAAATTTTGCAATTGGAGATGGAGATGTCATTCTTCCAAATCACGATTTACCATCTTTCACATGCCCTACACCAGATATACCCCAACCATTGACGCCTACTGTAGAGAAATTTGTTAACAGTAAATATGACATAGTAATATTATCAATTTTAATTCAATTGTTCTATAGCTTTTCAGTGACATTTGAAGGAACATATTTGTTTCTCCCATTATTACTATATTGTGTAACAAAATCAGTTCTGTACCCTAAACAGCAAAGCTCCAATATTGCAGATATACTTCTGCTTTTAAATGGTGTATCAACTAGTAAATATAAAAAAATATTTTCCATAATGCAGTGGACCAGTGCATTTTCACAGGATGTATGTATTTTTTTATTCACAACTGTTTGTATGCAATCACTTTGGCAGGCTTTAGATGATACCTGGGTGTAGGTTCATTTTGTACTTTTTATACACACACAAAAGGCATTTTGATGACTGACAAGTTTCTATTATTAGCAAGCTAGTTATCGGAAATGTTTGATTGCTTGTGCCTTTTTATGTATTATGTAAGAGAGAGAGAGAGATGTGACAAGTGTGCGTTTTAGTCACATATTGCCATTTTAGTTTATATTTGTAATTTTGTACATAATGAAATAGTTTTTGTAATATGAAATGTTAGTTAAATTATACTGCAAGAATCACAAGCAGTTTTTGTTAATATATGTCCCTTGAATGATGGACTCTTTTAACAACGAGAGCTGTGATGCAAACAATGTTTTATTAATTAATAGTAATCTATAATGTTAAAATACTGTCAACATCAAATTTTCCAGATGCTGCATTTACTAAATATTCATGTATATATATATATATATATATTTTTGTAAAATTCATTCTATGCATGCATAAAATTATGAAATATGTGAACATTAATTTCTGGATTTAGTCATTTTAATTTATATTTATTACCAATTACTATTTTTAAAAGTTTAGTCTGGTTATCTTAAAAATATCAAAAGAATGATGTAAACAATTATAATTGTAATTAGATTTCACTAGAACTGCTATATACAATTACATTTATTAGTTTTTTTATAATAATACAGATAAAGATAATATTGTCTTCCAAAGTAAATATTTTTAAGATTACCAGATTATATATTAAATAAAGTAATGTAATGTTTGTCAACCATGGCAGTCTGTGACTGAAAATTTATAATTCATTGGCAATGTTACACATATTACTGTAGCTTCATTCTATGCTCAACCATTATTTTTTATTTATTCATATTTGCACTTGTTATATCTTCAATGTATGAAAGTTATAATATAATTAATGACAATTTGTAACATGGGGTGTAGTGGGTTTTTTATTATTATGGTACAACAGACAATTAAGCTGGCAACAAACCAAAGAATAACAATAACTTGTATAAATATGTAGCGAGAGGAACTAATATAGTGAAAACAAGCATTACTAAATATGGCATGAGGCCACTCCCCTCCCACTTTAAACTTATGCTTGAGTTGGATTTTGTGGACACTGCTTGGTTTTCCTCTCCTTATAACACAACGGGTTTAGCACTTGTATGATTTATCTGTGAAGATACTTTAAATGGATATCTTATTTACCGAAATTTTGAAAACATCTGGACTGAATTGAATGTAATTTTTGGTTTATATTTTAATGGGCTTCTGTATGATTCATAAATATGGTTGCACCCAGGTGGCACCAATCAGTGTGTAATGTAGGTTGCATTACAGAAGGATAGGTAGGTTACAATGTCAGTGTGGCCCACACTTTTATTTTATATAAAAGTGTGGACCCCACGGGCAATGTTTTGGTCCATTTTTTTTAATAAAATATTTTTTAAAATGTTATTGCCATATATGCCAGATGTAAGTCTTCCTAGTTTGGCTTAAATCAAAATAATTTATTTGCTTTATACTGTTGTTTTTTTTTGTTATTAACAAATTATTATAGAACTATTATTTTTAGTTTCAATTATTCCACACCAGCTTAATGCCTGTTGTTATAAATCAATAATGAAATATAAATGGAGAAAAATTATTTTAATTATATTTTGTAACAAGTTTTTAAAATAAAAAATGACTATAACAATGTTTTCTTGATTTTCATTTTGGATTCCTTTTTTGGAAAACTGTAATGGAAAACTTAAGTTAATTGAAATTTCTCTTGCGAGTAATATGAATTTAAATGCTTTTAAAGATATATCAGTCAAAAATATCTCACTAGCTTACACTGAAATAATTTAGTTTTCAATCAAAATTGCTTTTTAACATTTTCACATTGTTTTTATTGGCCAAAGAAATAAAAAACATGTGCCCTGAGAAATAGAAGGATATTGAGACACTCTAATTGCAACTGCTGAGTAGTAGAACTGAATGCCACACTTTATTTACCAGAGGGGAAGTGAAAATAAATAAAACTTTTCCACCAAGTGGGCTTTGACTAGTGTTGCTAGATTATCTTGGTGAAAAGCAGGATTTTCAATAATTATTTAATGTATGGTATATCCCTTTGAGTATTTAATAAAGTTTTCAATTGTGATAATTAATAATATAAAATGTTTTTATAATGGAAAATCATCACTAACTTTAACGATATTGTTTTGTTATACCCTGTAATGCAATTAAGTCTTTAGAGTATTTACACATGATTACGATACAAATATATTTATTTGTAATTATTCAAAACATACTAACAAAAAAATATTTTTCACAATATGCTGAATAATCTGTGAAAAGTGGGACTACTATTGCCTCCTTCGGTACATTCTGCCAGAATTAGGACACATGGCAATGCTGGAATTGACCCACACCATCTATCACACTTACAGTCACATATATTTTTAAAGATTTAAAGTGTATAAATTTTTATTCTTCTAAATGAAAAAACACATATGAATGATATTTAATATAAATTTAATGAGGAAAATATATGTTAAGCAATATGAGTCACATAAGTGCAAAACCAAAATTTGTATGGAACAAAAATACAACTAAATATCTTAATAAGGATGAAATAAAACCAAAATTATTAATTGATAATGATAAGTTTTTATGATTTTCAACATTTTACATAAGGTGATATTATATAATGAAAAAGAAATTATGTCAACACTAAATGCAAACTAAATGTAATTAAAATTAGAATTTAAAGAAGCTTTTAATACTATTTAAGATATTCTTACTGTTTTCATCACTATTTTTAGAGGTGTTTTCTGATTTATTATTGTCACTCGTGCTCTGATGTTTTTCTGATTTGTCATTTTTATTATCTCCATTTAAAATTTCATTTGTATGTTCATATTTTGGCGAATCATTTAATTTATAGTCTTTATTATTTTGTATTTTTTTATCTGTATTGAAACTAGTATTTATATTTATTGTACTTATGGCATCAGTTAAGTCATCAGAGCACCCGAATTCCTATTGTGATTCTACCTTTTTTGTTTTCTTCTGTCTTAAGGGTTTTTGTCGGACAAGATCTGTGCGTCCAATTGAAACCATTTTTAATTCCCATACCTCTAAATCTTTTCTGAAAAATTAATAAAATAAAATATGAGTGTGAAATCTGCTAATTTTATAAGAATAGTAAAATAACATATTTATAATAAAGACACCTAACAAAAAAATTTGCTTCACACTTTATTTCACATGTACAGTGGGCAGGTTCCCCATTTTCTACTTAAAATTTTAATATTGCATATTGGATAACAGAACTCTATATAATTTATTGCCTTGCAACCTTGTCTTGTGGCACAATAGTGTTAAGATACTTACTTATACTTATTCATTAGTTCTTGAGCCTGTTTTTCAAATTTAACCCTTTCATTCTCTGATAGTTTTAACCAGTCTGCCTTGACTTTCTCCTGATAGTCTTTCATTTGTTGACCAACTAGTGTATCTTTTCTCGATTGAGCATAAAGAAAGTAAGAAGACATAGGCCTCTTTGGACGACCTAATTCTTTATATTCCTGTTAAATATATATAAAATATGTAAATATTTTTGAATTTACTAAAAAAATAGGTTTACTCCAATACAGGGTAGGCAGAGGGAATTAAGTATTAAGACTTTGGTAGCCCATTTTCCTTTCAATTTTTGGTGTATTAAGTGTCAACTGGCAGAACTCAAAGCTGCACTTTGTAGAATACTAATTTATTATTCATTTAATAAAAGGAATTTGATTTCATGATGTTTAGTATAATTATTTAAATAAATAAATAAAAATAAATCAGCTTAACGCTGGATCCCGCACACAGCAGGGTAGACAGAGGAAACCTAGTGTTAAAACACCTGTTCCTCACTTTCAACTGAATTTTGGAGGCATTGTGTGTTGAGTGGCAGAACTCAAAACCACAGTTTGTCTGGACACCAGAGCCAAATGGAAATATAAATTCAAAGAAATATTTCATTTCCTTGACTGGGGATTGAAATCTCAACCAGTTGCATGTACAGTCACACATTTTACCCCTGTACCATGATTGGCCTAAAATGATTTCAATTACAATTATTTTTACCGATTTCAACTTCCTTTTTTCTTTGGCTGCAGCTATTTCTTCTTTCACTCTTTTAATATCATCTTTTTGCTGTTCTGTGAGTGAAGATTCATAAATCTGTTTGATTTTTTTGTAGTCCTCCAAATCTTTTTCATATTCCTTTACCATTTGTGACTTAGTCTAATAAAATAAAAACATATTAGAAAAAACACCACAACTAAAAATAATAAACCTTTAATACACTATATGTACCTCACTATCAAGTTGTTGCCAGTGTTTCGAACTCCAAGCTATAGCTTCTTTGGAACTTATACCTGGATTTTTGGCGAGAAGTGCAGGCCGCATTTGTGTCATAAATTTAAAGAATGGTGTTAACGGCCTTTTTGGCTTTTCTATTCCTAATCTCTCTTCTGCCGATTTTTTCGTGTAGTTGTACGTTTGTAGTGGATTAAGCCCACTTGCTCTAAAAGTTTTAGGTGTAATA
>DWMY01003489.1:0-10174 GCA_018249775.1 Heliconius hecalesia formosus | reverse complement strand
TGATTTTTAGCGTCCTCTATCATAGTGTGTGTTACACTGACACTGCTGATTTAAAGAATATCTTTCTGCGCGTCTGAGTCAGCACTGTCAGTGTACGTTACGTAATAGGTACGTATTGCATTATATGATTTATAATATTATAATAATATACAACTCACATGAAACAACATGTTTTATTAATATTTAATAGAGTATTTATTTATTATTTTGACAAATTTTCCGTATTTTTTTTTGGATTTATTCTGAATCCCGCACATAGCATGTTAGACAGAGGGAACCTGGGAACCTACTTTTAAGATAGTCCGTTCCGTTCCCCACTTTTCGTCGATTGTGGAGGCATTGTGTGTTGAATGACTGAACTCAACGCCGCGCGTTGCCTTTTTACCAGTCTGAAGAAAACTAAATATTCAATAATACCTATTTAATAAGTGTGGAATAACGCTTTAAAAATGTAAAAAAATAAATATTTAATTTTTTTTTGAGACAATCTAACCCACGCACGCACGCTCGTCCCGCAGCGCTACGACTGGCCTCGTTTTTATTTATTAATTTATTTTTTGTTTACACAGACATATTTTGTTATAATTATTATCATGTCAGATATCCACGTGTTTTCGGAGGGGACAAGTACAATATAGTAGGTATCTAGGTGGCGGGTATTTTAAGTATGTGGGGAACGGAGTGTCTTAACACTAGATTCGTCTGCCTACCCTGATGTATGCGGGATACAGCGTGAAGCTGTATAAGTAATGATTAATACTTTTAAAATTTTCTACAATAACATAAAAAAAAATATCAACCTAATGGAATGATTTACAAAAATATGCATGTTTTTTAATACTAGTCACAAATAATGTGTCACTATCTCATTCATAAAACACATCGTCCCCTTGAACTTGAGAGTGTACGCGATGGACGCGCTCAATGTCAACAATCATCTTGTTATCGCAAAAAAATATAATTTTTTTAAGGTTGCCATTTCTTTACTTTATGGACGTCAAAGGGTTTTAAAAAAATATTAGAGGCCAGTCGTGGCGCAGTGGCACAGGGTGTGACTGTAAAATCGACTGGTTGTGGGTTCGATCTTCACTCGAGGAGATGAAATATTTACTTAAACTTATATTTCCATTTCTTCGCTCTGGCGTCGAGACAAAGCGCGGCGTTGAGTTCTGCCACTCCACACGCAATGCCTCCAAAATTCGGCAGAAAGTGGTGAACGGAGTGTCTTAACACTAGGTTCCCTCTGCCTACCCTGCTGTGTACCGGATACAGCGTGAAGCTAATAATAATTAGAATAACGTACATTACATTATAGATGTTTTTTATGGTAGATTTTTCAATTGTTTTTCTTTTTTGCTTTGCAAATGAAATTATTACGTTTTCTCTTCTGTTCTGTTTTTATTACGACGTTCGGGACGTGCCAGTAGAGCACTAATCACTTCGTCAAGGTAATCAAGTGTATGGGAAACACTTAATATACAACAAAACAAAAAAAACTTACAAAATTTATAAAGATATAATTCGTACACAAAAATTATAAGCATGTTTGAAATTTTTGAAATACATGAATGTAGGAAATTTAAATCCCAAATATCCATTTACTTACAAGCATCGGCATAGGAAGGAGGGGAGCTGGGTTGGCCGTGCCCACCCCAGAATAGGCTGGTGCCTTCTCCAGAAATTTTAATTACAACAAATATTGCCCCGAAAAATTAAAAAAAAACAACACTTACACGAACATATCTGTTCAAAGCTAAAGTCCAAGCTCCATTTAATTTGTTTCATAGACATCTAAAGCTAACTTAATAACATACTGCTGACTTTTTCTCATCGCAATAAGAAAATAAGACACATCACAGACGCACACACAGACTGGTAAACTAACAGCAAATTATCACATAATTGTGAAACCCCTAGAAGTGACTTGATGTACAATGTTTTATTGTCCGTATAAAGCATAAACAGTTGTATAAACTGGTTTCGTTTTAATTATTTTATTGTGTGGGCTAGGCGATGAGAAACAACTAAAAATAGATATTTTTCTCAGTTTCCTCTCTCTTTGCCCAGTCGAAACAAGTAATTTCACGTTGTATCCCTAACGTGACCAGACGTCCCGTTTTTTAACGGAACTGTCTTATGTTTCGCTTGTGGGTCGCGTGGTCCCGAAACGTGCCAGCGGGACGTAAATTTGGTCGGTTGGAAACAGGTTTTTCCGTGATTATCGCAGTAAGCTAGTTTTCAAAAAACCCATGATGATATTGAATTGCATATTGATATTGAAAACATATTTATTAGTGTCAATTACACCTATGCCTAAAAAATCATTAAAGTTATCCTAAAAAAAAATCGAAAGCCAGGGTGGCTTTAGAAACGAAAGCACCCTACTGTGAGCCTGTGATGTCTCGTTTTGAGCCGACCGAAATATTAACCATATTTCAGTTGGCTCAATTATGTGTCCCTTATATAGTAGGGAATAGTTAGGAGTTTTTATATAGTTAGGAAAGATCTAGTGTTAAGACACTCCGTTTCCCATTTACCGCCTTAATTTTCGAAACATTGCTTGTGTGACGTAACTTAATTCCGCGTTTTGCATTGATACCAGATCGATTAAATCAAAACACAAAAGTTACACTTATAATTTACTTTCTATCCGGCACATAGATAGGCAGAGAGAACCTGGGGACCCAGTATTAAGACATTCCGCTCCCTTTATGATTCTTTCGTTTTCCACTTTCCGCTGGATTCTGGAGGCATTGCGTGTGGACTTGCAGATTGCAACGGCGCGCTTTGCCTCTTTGCCAGAGCGAGGAAAAGAATATATTTAATTATTTCATTTTCCCAAGCGGAAATCGAACTCACAACCTGTCGCATTTACAGTCGCTCGCTTGTGCCCCTGCGCCACGACTGGCCTCAATAAAAGAAATTGTAATTTATTTTTCACATTTCATTAGGTCGCATTAGTGCGGCAGTGATAGTGATATGGTGATAACTTTTAGCACGGCTATAGAGTTGAAGGACAAGAGTTTTATCTTTAAGATGGATATTTATTATGGTAAAAATATATTTACCTTTTAATTATTATATTTATATGTCTAATCTATAGGTAGTTTAATTCAATAAAAATGATTATTTTAAAAATAAAATGTTACATTAGTTTTTAACAATTCCGTTTTGAGGCTACTCGTGGCGCAAGAACACAATCGTGCGTTTATAAACGCCACATGTTGTGGGTTCGATTCCCACTCGAAAATATGAAATATTTAATATTTTCCACGCTCTGGTAAATAGGCCAAGCGCGGCGTTAAGGTCCACCACTATACGCAACGCCTTCAGAATTTTGCGAAAGGTGGGGGCCGGAAGTTTCCTTCTATGTCTGAAATACAGCGTGACGCTAACAAAAAACAATATTTCGTTATTAGGGTTCATATATAAAATAGTTTATATTTTTTCCTTTTAAACTTTTTTTGTGGCTGTATTTTTTTTATTATAAGTTATTATACTATACATTAAATATATTATATTCAGGACAATAAACTTATACTGTACTTATATTTAGTTGTCTACTTTCGTGTTTCTGAGAAATTATCGTCAGGTAAATATAGCCAATAACTCGTTTGACCCGATTTTGGGCGTCGATTCAGGATCTTGATTACGAGCCATTATCATATTTGAATACAAAATCTAAACAAAAAAAATTATGAACTTTATTTTTTGCACTGTTTAAAAAAAATCTAATTCAATCTTCTCGCTGTATCCCGCACACAGCAGGGTAAGCAGAGGGAACCTAGTGTTAAAACACACTGTTCCCCTCTTTCCGCCGAGTTCTGGAGACATTGCGTGATGCAACGCCGCGCTTTGTCTCGGCACCAGAGCGATCGGCAATCGAACCTACAACCAATCGATTTTACAGTCACACTTTGGGCCCCTGCGCCACGAGTGGCCCACGACTGCACCCTGCTGTGTGCGGAATACAGCGTGAAGCTGATTTAGATTTTTTTTTAAATCAATCACGTTGCTAATTATATAGCATTCTGTTTTAATTGCATCACGTGTATCGTGCATTTGTAACATCTATTTTCTGAGGTTATCGATAAAATGAAATTTATTGTCCTGAACTTACAATCAAAATGTCGCTAATTAATGCTTAAAATAGTATATGTGTTGATTTGAGTATCGTCATTAAATAAGACAATATATGATATAAGTTATAAAAGCTGCTTTGCAACTGTAACTTTATATAACAATTGTTTTTTTAAAAGCTTCACGCTGTATCCCGAGAATAGCTGACCAGAGGCAGAGAAAACCTGGGAAACTAGTGTTAAGGCAGTCCATTCCCTATTTAGACACTTTCTTTTGCCACTTTCCGCCGAATTCTGGAGACATTGTGTGGAGTGGCGGAAATCAACGCCACGTTTTGCCCCGACATCAGAGCGAAGAAATGAAAATATTAAATATTTAATTTCCTTGAGTAGGAATCGAACCCACAACCTGAACTTGTGACCTTGGATGTTTGTTCCACTTTCACGTAAAAATTACTGAATGGATTTAGATAAAACTCGTCAGTAATATAGCTTATACACCAGAATAACACATAAGCTACAATTTATTAAAATATATTATAGGATAGCTAGTAATTAAGTTGTGTCAGTCTTGAATAAGTATGAACAAAAAAAAAACTCCAACTTCATATTTATTTATTACATTTATGATAAAAACTACGCCATATTCGCTTCATCTTATTAATTAGGACAAAAAATATTATTATAAGGGTGAACGACTGGTGTGCTCAAATCAAGCAAATTAAAATTTTATTTGATATATTTTTTGTATTGTAAAGGAATATTGTAAATATATACTATATTTTTTTGTAAATGTAGTCATATCAAGAAAGTACATGATTTTCTCGACGGGAAGTTGAAGTTTTTTTATAATTTTATTTGTTCAATTCCATATATAGCAGGTTAAGCAGAGGGAAACTAGTGTCAAAACACACAGTTTTCTTAGTTACATACCCATCTAGATTATATCTATATTATGCAATTCGTCAAAAGCATATCTTTTAAAAAAAATCCAACGGTTGTGCTTATTGGAAGTAAAAAAACTAAACTCCGGGTTCCGTACTTTTCATTTGATACCTCATTTGAACTAGCGGCTATAATACCAAATTTTGCCCCCATTTTAAAGCTATTATTTTTTAGTATTTAACCACAAATATGTAGTTTTCCGAACTATTACTACCTATAGATGCTAGCTGCTAATTTTCATAATTCCAAGCCAACCGGAAGTACTCTGTTAATTCCCTTTATATAGTCGAAATACGCGTTTATACGATTTAAACGGCCATATATTTTTTTAAGTAAATGTAGAAATAAGATTTTTTCAGGAAATGAATGGAACCGTATATTTGAATATATGGTTAGAATTTCAACTCGATATCTCAAAGCGTTCCTGAGATAAAGGCTTTTGACAGACAGACAGACAGACAACAAAGACAAAAAATCTTATAATGTTTTTTAAACGTTTTTTTAAAGTGTTGTAAATTCCGCACTTAGGAAAGAAAGGTTTTCTAAATAAGTATTGTTTTCATAAGGGTTCCATTTTTCCTTTAAAGGGACGGAACCCTATAAACAACAACTTAGAAATTAATGTCCGTTTTCTTCCATTTTTGCCTGACAGAATGAGGGTTTATATAGATTTTTATAATATCGTATATTATTTATTTTTATAATTAGTATAAGCTTGTTACAGTTAATTTTTAATATTAGAAAAATTCATGAAAGGATTGCATTGTGCATTAATACTTAAGTACATTATTTTGTTTAAAATATGCAGCGTGCATGTGCTAGAAATTTCCAATTCACAACTGATAACGTAATATTATCGGTTTTATATTCAAAATAAAGCATAAATGTTGGATAAATATATTTAAAAATGGACATTTAATCAAAATAATGTTTATGTAATAAAAATATAAACAATATAAGGTTAAAATTATTATTCATTTGTGCTTATAATATTTGTTAAATTATTATAATTTTTTCAGCTTCACGCTGTATTCCGCGCATAGCAAGGTAAAAGAGGGAACATGGGAACCTAGTGTTAAGACACTCCGTTCCCATTAAGACACTTTCATTCCCAACATTCCAAATCCGCCAAATTTTGGAGGCATTGAATATTGAGTGGCGGAACTCAACGCCTCGTTACCGAACGGGGAAACTAAAACATTATATAAATATTTTATTTTCTCGAGTGGTAATCGAACCCACAACTCGTTGCGTTACAGTAGCACGTTTGTGCCCCTGCGGCACGATTGGCTTGTGCTAAATTGATCGTGGTGTCTTATAATGTTAAAGTATAATCTCGGCGTTAAATTCCGGCACTTACACAATGTCTGGAGAAGGTTGAGTGGTTTTTAATTAGGCATCACTTTCTGCCTACTCTGTTATGCGGGTGACAGCGTGAAGCCACTTTAAAATAATTAAAATACAATTTTAAAAAAGGCACAATAAAGGTCAAGTAATATATGTACCTTTTATATATAGTCATACTTACTAGGTACATGATTTATTACATTTGCAATAAGTCTTTCAAGGTTTACAGCCTCGTCAGTAAAATGCAGATTTTTTATCTCCTAATTATTTCCGTATCATCCGATATAAATAGTGATAGCCCATGGTCGTATCTAAAGAATTTTTTTGGAAGCCGGACTTGCTTAGTTTTTTTTTCAGGACAAATTTCTTGTCAGATAAATTTCTGGGGTAGGCATAATATTATTCTGGGATGGGCACGGCTCCTCCTAGCCTAACGTTCTCTACTTTTTGTCAATTTAAATAAATATTAAACGCTGCACAAAACAAAATGTGTATAGCTATAAATATTCGTTACGAGGAAAGAATCCTAACCACAAACGTCCCGTATATAGACTTTCCGACCTTAATATTTCTTATAAATTGTAATTCTTACCTTATTAATGTATTTAGTTTTACAATATAATTAATATTTGTTATAGTACCTTTGAGTGATATCAAGATTTTCATGTATGAGGAAGTAGGTTGGAAACTCGTAAGTGCTAATAAAAAAAACCCGATCAAATGCGAGTCGAATTCGCTTACCGAGGGTTCCGTACCAATTACTGCATCGTACGTTTAAGGGAAGTACAACTTATAAAAGTGAACAAACTTAATTTTGCGGTGTTGTATTGGAATATGCATACAAATCCCTTTCATCTGATACCTCACTTGAACTAGCGGCTTTAATGCCAAATTTAGCCCCCCTTTTTGCCTGACTACGGAGAAGCAAAAAGGAGGGTTAGGATTTTGACCTGTATGTATGTATGTAGGTATAGATGTTCATTTGTTCTCTCATAACTTCTAAATTAGTTATCATAATTAGAAAAATGAGGTGTCGTTAGAAGCCTCTTGGTCGTCTACCTGACGTCACGTTAAATTAACTACAGCGACCTCTAGGAGACTTAAAGTAAAAAAAATAAAAAAGAATCCTTACAGTGTCGTGTGGGGTATAAAATGAAAGAACTTTCTTAGCACATTTCAAATATGTAAACATTATTAGCTGGTGCTCACGGCTTTGCTTGCAATCATCTGATAATTGCAATAATTTATAAATTCATTTCTAAACTAATAATGTTTACATTGAACAATTAATGAAATAATAAAACCTTCACTGCTATATTAGGTCTGCTTTGTATAATAAGTATACCTAACTCGAATTCACATAAGTTCAAAATAAGTTAAATAAAATGAAAATTTAAAAACTAAAACCTGACTACTAAAACACGCTCTAAAAAGTACGAAACAAGAAAAGAGTCTCCGCTTAAAATTGTTATGTACTATCAAAAAATAACCGATTATTAAATAAACAATTTACTTACACGTATTATATTGAAACGTATTTTTATACGCCATACTGATAGAGATATGTTTAAATAATCGCCGCGCTCGTATGCCACATACTGTAACAAAATAGATTCATTATAAACATAAAATAAAATTAAACTGGCATACGTTCACGTCTATCCTTTAAATATATCTCTATCAGTATGACGTATAAAAATATTAGCTGCTAAATTTCATAATTCTACGTCAATCGGACAACCTTTTAATTTTGATTCCCTTTATAGTGTCAAAATACGCGTCTTTTCCGATATAAACGGCAATATGTTTTTTTTTAAGTAAATGTAAAAATACTAATTTTTCAGGAAACCTTGGGGACGTAAATCTGAGTATATAGTTTAAATTTCAACTCGACATCTCCAAGCGTTCCTGAGATAAAGCCTCTTGATCGACAGACAGACAGACAGACGAACGCTCAACAAAGTGATCTAGTAAGGGTTTCTTTTTCCCTAAAAGGAACGGAACCCTAAAATACTCAAGTCCGTTAGTTATTGTAGCTAAACGAATCTTTTGATGCCTCTGAATCCTGACCTAGACAACTAATGGGTCACGCTAAGAAGTGACACATAAAATGCGCGTGCGCACCGCGTGCACGGGTCACTGCGTACAGACGGCGGGCAGACGATATCACCCGGATGCTTCGAACACTATCAATATCCGACTAAATTTTATTTTTCCATATCCTCTTAAATAAATAGGGCATTGGATGATAGTAAGGTCCGGGTTTTTGTAAGTTAGACGCGGATGTGTGGATCTGGATATGAATGATATCTTTAATAGCGATACAGATAACAGACTGGAATAGAGTAATTTATTTCTTTAGCATTGATTTCTTTAGCTTCAGGCTTTTCCTTGCATATAGAATTGCAAATCGTAAAAGTCTAGTGTTAAAAAGTTTTACATTTAAAAACAAAAAATATATATTCGAAATTGAGAAGTAATACTTACTATATTAGCTGACGGCGGTGTTTTTATGATTGAATAGTTATTTGTATATTTTTTAAGTAAATTGTAAGATGAAAAATGATCTTTCCCTAATATCAACATGGACAGATAAGATTTGTTACTTTGATCCATCTGCAAAATAAGGGTTATGTTTTAAACTATTTGTTTTTATTAAAACTATTTGTTTCTATTGAAACTACTTCGATTTCTTTGTACCTATATATTTTATAATTTTCCATAAATGCAATTAATACGTTTCAATATTTAATAATATAAAACCTGATAAATACGAATAAAATAACCATAATTATAATAGAACAATAATAATGAAATAAAATATTATAATATTGTAAAAAAGAAAATGCGAAACTTTATAATTATATTAATTTTAAACTTAAACTTATAGAAATATACAGCAGTGTACAGTGTGCAGTGTAGTGTATTAATTGTATCTATAAATTATATTATATAATATAAAAAATTTTAATAATAAAACGATTTTGTATTAGGTACTGTTGTATTTTTTATAATTTTCAAGTATGGAAAAGTCAATTGAGATCTGATATTGCGTCTTACCATAAACTAAAGGCTTATAAAATATTTTTCCAACGCGATTATTCAAAAAAAGCCATACTTCATAAGAATTGAAAATAAGCCTTTGCTTTTATTTATACCTAGATTTTGTTCTCGGTTTCACCCCGGGGTCAAATGAAAATATATAAGATACAAAGAAAAGATTAACTTTATATAATCTAGCTTATAGTTAGCTTCAGCTTCACGCTGTATCCCGCTCACAGTAGGGTAGGCAGAGGGAAATAGTGTTAAAACATTCCGTTCCCCACTTTCCGCCGAATTCTGGAGGCATTGCGTGCTGAGATGCGGAACCCAACGCCGCGTTTTGCCTCGACACCAGAGCGAAGAAATGGAAATATACATTTAAATAAATATCATTTCCTCCAGTGGGGATCGAACACACAACCAGTCGCGTTTACACTTTGCGCACCTGTGCCACGACCGACCTCAGGCAGCTTATAGCCTTTCTCGTTAAATCGACTGACTATTCAACACAAAAATAAATTTAACAGTTCAGCTGTGTAGTTCCTGAGATGAGAGTTTAATTAAACTATCTAACACTCTTCAGCTCTCAGATTAACATGTAGCAAAACTTATAACATTTTTTATTCCATTATATACTAACATTTTGAGTTTGTACCTATATAATAAAATGTAAACATCTCTTACAGTGGAATACGTGGACACGGAATACAGTTTGTGGCTGACATGGGTGCTCACGCCGGTCATCGTCACGTTCCTGCTTC
>DWMY01003488.1:0-10178 GCA_018249775.1 Heliconius hecalesia formosus | reverse complement strand
TCTTCAACACGACGGCGTTTAGCTTCGCCTCGATCACTACGATCCCCACTACGCTTTACACCCTCTTGTTTTACTGAACCTGTGTTATAAAAAATATCAAAATAGATTTTTGAAATATTCGGACATTCTGGATCATTGTATCGTTGGTTGGATCATTGTATGGTTGGAAATGATTGGGTATGGATACAGTAGTTGTGGAGTTGGCTTAGGTTTATGAAAATGTTTATATTTAAAGTGATCATCATTTTTCGTTTGCTATAAAGATAAAAAATAACATCAATGTTGATAATAACATAACTGACATTTTATTCTTTTTACACCTAAAAATATTAACATGAGGGACTAAATATAATAGCACTGTAGTATAGTAGTTTAATCATAATGGGTTTATCTATATATCTATACTTAAAATATAGATAATGCCTGGAGTGAATTTTTTGAACTATTGAACTCACAACTATAACATATCGTAACACATATTATCGATGCCATTTTAGTATAGGCTAAGATATTTTTTTATTTTTATATAAATATTACAGAAGTACTTAAAAAAAAAACTTTTTTTTTTCAATACCTAAAGAGAAATTATGGGAAAATCTGGAATGTTTGTAGTCATTACAATTTTTTTATGTCTTATGATTAAATTGTTTTCTTTTTTGATAATGAATGTCAAGAGAGGTACTTCCACCATATTATGAATACATATGATTAATGCAACAATGAGAAAATAAAAAAGCGTATTAAATGAAAAAAAAACTTATGATGGTTAACTTTGCTTGTTGTAATAAAAGAGTCCTTGGATAATTAACCACTTTTAAAATTTAAGGCACTATTTAAAATATTTCTAAAATACAGATAAAACAAGGAAAAAATATATTAATCACCATATTTTTATTATTTTGTACCACATACAGCACGGTAGACAGAGGATCTATTGTTCATACACGATCTTTTCCTCAAACACCGCCCAAATTTCGCGTTAAGTGGTGGAACGCTACGTCGCGCTTCGCCTTTATTGCCGGAAAGAGGAAATGAAAATAGTTAATTTTGGGTGGTAATCGAATCCACAACCGTCACGTTAACAGTCAGATGCTTTGCTCCTGTGCCATGATGGACCATTATATAATTTGCTATGATTATTCATTATTACTAGTTACCCGACGACAATGAAACAGTTGTGAAGCCATCTTTGCTTTCCCCGGTCGCCGTGACGCGCTCGAACTCGCCACGTCTACCCGCTTCAAAGGAAATTAAATAAAACTTATAATGCAACAAAAATATGACAAAAAATAAATATATACCTATTTTAAATGATATGACAATAAAATGATAATGATAAGCTTTGGTAATTTCGAATAACATAAAAATTATTAGCAACACAATGGTTGGTAGAAAAATTACAGAGAAAAAATAAAAAATAAAAACTGATGACTATTTAAAAAAAAGAATAATGAAGAAAATCATCTAATTAAAACAAAACATGAAATTGCAATGAAATGACAAAAATAAATAATAAAAAGCCTTATTCATATTGAATTACCTGTTCCATGTTAGATTAAAAAGTGACTCACGTGTTTTATTATCTATTATAGACTGTAGATGAACTGGTGGTATTTGCTTAAACTCAGGGTCCCATATCGGCGAATTCGCACTAAAAATCTCTTCTTCAAGCAAACCCAGGAAACGTGGGAAGTGGTTTAAAACTAGAACCTAAAGCAAGTGACAAATACGTCCTAGTATAGTAATAATGAAATAATTATAGTTTTTAGAAAAAGCGTGGAGCTGTTAGTTGCTTTTTTGTCCACAACTATGTAGTGGATAAAAAAGCAACTAACAGCTTCACGCTTTTTCCTTCAAAGCAGGAAAGGCCGTTGTCGCCCAATTTCTCTGGCATTGCTTGTAAGAGTCGTCTTTGTCTACCAGAGCGGACAATTTAAATATATTTACATATAATCATTTCTACGAGTCTTAAATCAATTGTAGTGGACATATCTTTCTATTAATTGTATAAAAATGTTTTGATTTGTTTTTGCGAGTGGATTTGAAAAAGAAAAAGTAAATCAAGAATATTAGTTGTAAAATAAAAAAATAAAAGTTTTTAATGTATTTTAAGTGGACACCACACCACACCCAGGAAAGAAAATACTTTTTTACTAAAACATATAAAAATCCCGTTACGTTCAAATTTTTATACGTGAAAAAGTTTTTCAAGTATTTTTTTCAATACAGCAGGCGGGGATTGACTAATTATTCTTTTTTAAATTTTGTTTTCGGTCAACATTTTCTAATATTTTACTATTTATGTAGTATTTGTTAAAAAGAATGTAGGAAAAAATTGTCTTTATATTTTTACATAATCGAAAATAAACAATATTATTAATAAAAAAAAAACTCACTCTCTTTTCCGGTGGCATTCTATCTCTTTCCGAGTGACACTTATCCATTAACTGTCTGCAAACGGACTTAAACACCGCGCGTAACAGAGTTCTGCCAAACACTACTGATGTTTCATAGTGAGGTAGGGAGTCACAGAACGCTGGCACGTGACAGAAAACTAGCCACCTGGAATTTGAAAAAAATATTTTAGTTTCATGCTTACCTTATGCAGGAAGCTTGCGTATAGTAAGGTATGCAGACGGAATCTGAAAACCTAGTGTTAAGACAGTCGACTGCCATCGAGACACTTCCGTTCCCCACTTTCCGCCCAATTCTGGAAGCATCGAGGTATTAAGTTTCGGAAATCAACGCCCCGCTTTGCCTGGACATTAGGGCGAAGAAATGAAAATATTAAATATTAATTTCCTCTGTCACGATTGTGCCCCTGCGCCACGACTGACCTCAATTATCATCATTATTATAAGGCTCGTTTAATACGAGCGAGTGATCCAATGGGAAAACTAAGAGTTGTGTATGACACAGTCTAAGTGTTCGAAGGAACTCTGACCGGAGCTACAGTAACTTACATCGAAACGATTAACGCAAAAAAAAATTCTAACCAGAATTTGCTAAGATTGGTGCTTTTAAACAAAACAAACTGTTCAGTTTTATAGTCTAGTATACATAATTTAGGTAATTCTTAGGATCCTGTTTAGCCTTTTAAAATATATTGTGTGTAAGTAAATTTCCGGTGTGTGGATGGAACCCCACACAATCATACCGTTAACAATCTAAACAATCTTCCGCAACTGACTCAATAAAAAATTACTTAAGATCAGTGAATTTAATATTTGGATTTAAAATTTAGTATATTACAATTAGATTTTTTTTAATCATTTCAGAATTAATAATGTATTTATAAAATTAAAAAAATCCACCAGATTATCACGAATTCGGCGGCGAAGCTGATAAATGATTTATTTTTTTTTTATTGCTAAGAAGTGACACATTTAATATTTATGTTACCTTGTGTAGTTAATTTGATAAGCTGATATATCCTCCGGAGAAGATACCTGTTGATAATATAATATACTTATAGATACTCAATAAAACTAGTAATAACTAATAAAAATATACAATAATTTTACAATGTTTATATTTCATTTAGGTAAAACTTAGAATTTTACGATTATCATTAGTTTTTTTTTAAATTTTGAAATCAGTATAAATTAGAAACACTTACCAATTTCCGAACACTAGGCGTTTCAAAATTCCAATGATTGAAACAGTGCAAAAACATTTTAGCTAAATCGTACATAGTTTGCCATTCTCTTTGTGGTAGTGAATTGAATTTGTATAAAACAAAATTAGTAATAGCTTTTGCTATAGATGGTCTCTCAAATGGAGGTTTACCAAGAGGACCCTCTATACTTGGTGAAGAACGTGTTAGTATACATTTTCTTAGTAGCTGAAAAGAAAAGAATTCTTAGGTGGTCTTATTTACTAGGATTTGAATATAATATATATTTTTTTTATTTAACCAAAAAGAAGAATGATAATGAATTTTATAATAATTTTGATTAACTATTATTAGATATTAATATATATTTTCTACGTTAAATGATTATCACATACTATTTAACAGACTCTTTTCTTTTTTACTTTATACTTGAATTTAAGACTTCTTATACCCGAATTTAAAATTGTATGTATAAAAAATGTCATGTTGTGGAACTCAATGCCATATTTTGTATAACCAGATCAGGAAATAAAAATATTTAATTTCACTGAGTTGGGATCAAACCCACAGTCATGTTACGTGTTGAGTGTCGCAACTTAACACCGCTCATTGCCTTGCTACCAGAGGGGAGAAATAAGAATATTAAATAATTTATTCCTTCAAGTGGGAATTGATCACAACTGTCGCATTTACAGTCGCACCTTTGTGTTCCTGTTGCGCTACAATGGCCTTTCTAATTTAAATAATAAACACAATAAATTATAAAACGAAGCAACTTACTTTGAACAGATAATAATATACGCGTTTTGTGTCATGGTCGTCCTCTCTATGCATTGACATGAATATATTTTCCACATCCACTACTGCACCTAATAGCTTGTTAATTTCAGATGTTGGTAGACCTTCTAACTGGGTAACATGTTTCTCTGTAATAAAATTATTCAGTTATTAGGTGTGCCTGTGACTTTGTTAGGTGGTACAGTACATTTTAAGAATTCAGTAAAAGTATTTATTAAAACAGTAAAAATTTTGAAAATTGATATAACTTTTTATTTATGCATTGATTAAAATATATACAAAATGCTTTAACATTTTGTATTTATTTTATCCTTTAGGAAGTTTCACAAAAAACAATAGAGAAAACTATATTTAAAATAGTCAAACCGTTTCTCTATATAAATTTTATTTGAACCACTCACATTTTTATATATTTTTTTATCCTCATATAATATGTACTGTGTTAATGTGCAAGAAAAATAAATTGAAGTTCAAAATATTATTTATTTCATCATAATTACTTTTGAATTGTTGAGTCAAAGTTATAATTTTATTGTTTAGTATAATAGTAGCTATTACACTTCATGAAGTTTAAGGGATCTTAATTCCACACATTTTTCGCCTTTAAAAAAAGTTTTTATCATAAAATATATAGTAGCTATCCAACATATCATAATAATTTTACAATGTACATTTACATAATTAATTAAAATCAATCAATGATGTAAACTTTATATATTTTTGTCACTGATTTAATACATGTAAAGAAAAGTCAATCTTGTTTTTTACAACTTTAAAGTGTTATTCCACACTTAGGAAAGAAAAATACTTATTAAAAAAACATATAAAAATTTGAACGTAGCGGGACTCGATCCCGCGCCTCCTGGAAACCGACCAGGCGCTCCGACGACTAAACCATACGTTCTCATCGAGCTACGCCGAATTTTTTTTATATGCTTGTTACAACTTATTTATGTTGTTAGCATCTCTGTAGGGAGATTTTTACAAATTTCCGCTACCCAAAGATAATTACTAAGAATTATCGTCTGGCAAGAGAGAATGCTATTTATTAAATATTTTTAACACCTTTAAAGTATTATTCCACACTTAGGAAAGAAAAATACTTATTTAGAAAACTTATTATTTTCACATATCCACTTTCAGCTTGAATTGAGATATTGGAAGTTCAACAGTGGGAATCAATATTGCACTGTGTCATTATAGAGAATTAAAGATTTGAGATATGAATATAATTCATTCCCCCAAGGGAAGTAGAACTACAACACACTGTAGAGACCCTGTTCTACTGTGTAACAATGGCTTTAGTAATTACTTTTAAAAAAATAATAATGTTGTGCTTACCTAATATATGATTGCAATTTCTGCATGGGTCAGTAAAATTGGCTAAGGGTTGGCTATCACTTCGTGTTAATTTGCCTGCTTGTTGAGGTACCGGGGTTTTCCATCCATTGCATGTACAATCTGGAGTCTGAAATTAAATTAAATATACATATCGGGTCAAATAGCAGCAATTGAGGCACATCATCTGGGTGTAAACATGAGCATTGTAGGTTTGATTCTACCTTGTGGGAACAAGATAAAGAGTAGAGTTGCCACTAAACATGCAATTGTCTCATAATTTGAGCAGTGTGGGGAACAGATTCTTTTAACACTAGGTTCCTTTTGCCTATCCTGCTATGTGCAAAACTTAATGTGTATACCTAATCATTACAGACAAATAGTCCATTTTTTTTTTCAAGTTTTTCTAAATTATTAGTTATATATGTATTTTCTTATTTGCTACTTAAAGTGGGATTAGAACTAGACAATTAATAACTAGAGACTAGTTATTAATATCCTAAGAGAGTCTTAATGCGTGTATTGCCTTTATCAACATAATTGACTCAATGTTATTTAATGATCATATTAAAATACAATTACCATTATAATATATTAAAAAAATATTTTTCAATACCTGACAAGCGGAATAAATAGCTAATTTCAATAATTTCTTAGCATGAGGCCAGCTATAAACTTGTTGTTTACGTTGTTGTATCCTTTGTAAGTTTGACTGGCGAGATGCCTGTCCCTCTGTGCTTGCAGGAGTTGTTACATTACTTGATGATCCATCGTCTGTACTCGTATTGCCTGCTATTAGGAAGAAAACCAAAAATGCCGTGAATACATTACAACAACAACACTTCTACATTTTTTAACACAGCAAAACAAAATTTAATTATACGTAATAAAGAAGGGCAACTATGCATAGTAATATTATTTATAATAACATTATTTATAAAATATTTTAGTAATGTATTTTATTATTTGAGTTTTATTGTACGCTTATCTTGTTTATTTACCTTCGTAAGCCAGAGAAGTATCAGCTTCGACTCTGGGCGGCATTGCTATGTCACCTATATCTTCCGGCAGTGGCGTAGACATGCTATTATCACTTTTAGTTTTATTTTGAATTTAAACCACTAACAATACATCTTTTTTTGGAGTAATATTGTGTAAAATTTGCGAAAAGCAATGCTAAAAGGACGCAAACTTGACAATACAATTGGTGACACATGAGATTTGTGTCAGTTGTATTGGCGACTAGTGTCAATGTCAAATGTCAAAAAAACGGATAGTTAGATATAGGTGTCTATTGGCGAAGTGATATTGTGCTCAACTAGCACGCTCGGAACGCCATAATATGAAAACAGAACAGAAAAGTGTCCATTCAAATTGAAAAAGTCATAATATACGTTTAACAATAAGAGCCTAATCGATGTCATGGTAATGCAGTTGCAAAGTGACTAAAAGTACACGTGTTTTTAATTGATCTTCACTTAAAGGATTATTTATATTAAAAAAATATTTCCATTATTTATATTTCTAATTTATTTTCGCTCTGATGTCGAGGCAAAGCGCGGCATTGAATTCCGCCACTCAACATGCAATGACTCCAGAATTCAGCAGAAATTGAAG
This sequence comes from Heliconius hecalesia formosus, assembly GCA_018249775.1. Classification (NCBI taxonomy): domain Eukaryota; kingdom Metazoa; phylum Arthropoda; class Insecta; order Lepidoptera; family Nymphalidae; genus Heliconius; species Heliconius hecalesia. Next base: position 2,809 of record DWMY01003488.1, on the reverse strand, counting down.
ACACAGCGTGAAGTTGTAAAAAAATATTTCCCTGACTCTGGAAGACTTAGATCATTACTCACGAGGAAGCTCAGTATGTAATAAAGGAAATCCGACCTCTTTATCAGAGGCAATTGCTACTGACAATGACGCTAAACCTAACCATCCTATATGGCAAAAGTCACCTACTCAGCAAATACAAAAAGACACATTAGCTGTACACAGATACCAGTACTTCAAAACAATTTAGTGGACTCCCGATAGATCTAACTGATAAAAATTCTAGAAAACAAAATAACATTACTTCTTTTAAAAACGTTCATAAACCACCACTAATCATCTTCTTTAGTATAAAAGATCTTTCGAATCACTCTGATCTCCTAAATAAAGCTGTATCCAGTGGAGCCTACTCATACAAAATTATCAATAGGGATTAACTAAGAATTGTAACACTATCAACTGAAATCTACAAAGACCTAATGAAACATTCGAAAAAATTGCCTTATAGGCCATACTTTCACACAAAAAGAAAAGAAGTGTTATACAATCGTAGTTCGCAATTTGTACCACACTACACCTAAAACAGCCATAATCAAAGAGATAGAAAAGACTGGCAACAAAGTTAGGGGAGAAACGTGCAATATCAAATATGTTTTTTGTGAATATTGAACCCAGCCCAAACAAGTCAAATGTAATATTTATCAATATATTTATTGAATTCATTTATCATGCAAGAGTTAGGATTGAAGATCGGAAGAAATCTAACGATATTCTTTGGATATACTGGCCAACAATATGGAAATACGAAAAACAATTAGATGCGATGTGCCAAATGTGCAGAAGGATTTTTCCTTCTGATTCGAAGGATGTTTCCTTCAAACTACGGATTGTCTTAAGAAAGATACAAAGTACACCTGCTACTTATACATCGCGATCATCCAGCCAATTATAAGGGCTGCCAAGTCTATAAGAAAATCAGAGTAAGAAAAATTTTTCGCACTGTAATTATAAAACAGTCAGTGACACAAAGATCTAATAAGTCACCCATTCCACCAGATGTCGAAGAATACCCACCACTCCACACTCAGATACAAAACTATAGCGAAGTTGAAGATGATAGTAACATATCTAACTTTAAAAAGAAAATGACATATTCTACAGCTATGCGACGCCATGTAAAGAAAATAGAGGATGCACAGCCTCAGTCAACAAGTTCACTTGAACAAATTATTAGGAAACAATCTGAAAAGATAGACTTATTAATACAACAAATGGGCACTCTATTAGGATTGCTGGGAGTACGCCCGGCAGCAAAAATGAAAACTTTGAGGATTGCCACGGGGAACATCAAAGGCCTTGCTCATAATAAGCTAAAAGTAGAATTATTTCTAATTCATAATAAAATTGACACCTTACTAATCTCGGAGACGCATGTGACGAAGGAAAGAGTGATTAATGTCAATGGATTTAAAGTGTGCTATTCCTATTACCCGATGGAACGTCACGCGATGGAGGTAAAATAATTGGAGAAAATGAAAATCAAACTCTCCAAGATAAACTACAGACTATCTCCTCACCAAGCTGACGATAACTGTCTTTGGAAGATGACAAAATATCTGAAAAGATAAAGTTCATATTCCTCCACTAAGACAACCAAACGGTGATTGGTTGAGACAGCATTTCGAAAAGGAAAAGTGATTTGCTAACTTCCTAAAAGGCGCTCACACTTAATGATCCTGATCTTATAAACATAAAAAGAGAAATCGACGATTATTTGACAAGTGATAAACAAATATCGCTACACGTAAAGACAATAACACCTGCGGAAGTAAAAAGATCTATACTTGGATTAAAAACTAAGAATGCGCCTAAATTTGACCTGATTACAACAGTCATTTTGAAACCAATCCTTAAACAAGGCACAATATTTTCCATTATTGTGGAGAATATCAATTATAAACATGGTTACGAAACCTGGAAAGCCTACTACAGAAGATACTTCATAAAGATCGATTAGTCTCCTTTCTGTAATGTCAATTTGAAAAACTTGCCCTGCAACGACTACATCCTTTACTGGAAGAGCAATAAATAATACCAAATCACCAGTATGGATTCCGAGCGTGCCATAGCACGGTAGAGACTTCCCACCGGTGAAACTAAATGATATGATTTTACCTAAACTAAAAACAGTAAACTATCTGGGAAAGTATATGGACAGGAAGCTCACATGGAAAGACCACATCAAGACTAAAAGAGAACAGGCAAAACGGAACCTTGGGTATATGTACTGGGCTAATAAGTAGACAGCCTTCACCCAAATTCGAAAATAAGATTTTAATCTACAAAATGATCATAAAACCAATTTAGACTTACGGCATTGAACTCAGTGGATCAGCAAGCAACTCCAATATAGTAATACTTTAACGTTTCCAGAATAAGGCTTGAAAATAATTGCTAGTGCTCCATGTTTCGTAAAACATACAAAAGTCCACGAATATCTTGAAATGCCTACCGTCAAGGAACAGATAAATCAGGCATATTAAATTATTTGAAATAAAGATATTCATTTTTTTGGAAAAGTAAACCAATGAAATTGTTTGTAATAAATAAAATAATAATGTCATTTTTTTTAATAAATATAATCATATTTCCTACGTAATCCATTAGGTTTTTGTGTGATTAGAACAGCAACATATTTGTATTTAAAAGCATACATACCACAGAATAGAACATAAATTTAAACTATGTACAACAGAAAATTTATACACTATATTTAACACACTAATTACGTAAATATTATTGTAGTAGTAAAATTTATTGATTTGGCAAT
>DWMY01003487.1:0-10179 GCA_018249775.1 Heliconius hecalesia formosus | reverse complement strand
CTCCCACTGAGTGCGTAACTGATTCGAACCTCCACCTAATGGTCCTTGACTACGGACCGAGATCGCTGATACTCGGATACCGGGGAAATCCAACTGAAAATTTAATTCAAATTGCATTATTTGAAAGAATATAATATTTGGAGGTAATTATTAAAAATAATTAGCTTAGATAAAATTTGAAATAAAAAATAATTTAAGGCGATCGAGATGCCGTTTTAATAATCAATGGCCCGTATTTATAAATCGCTTTGAACTTTTCTTTTCAGAGTTGAGAGCGTTGTATAAAGATGGGCCTAAATGTTTTGCAACAGCAACAGAGACTTTATAGTGTCACATTACACTGTTTTAAAAATTATTTTAAATAAATTGTGAAATACAATTAAAAATTCAATACAACAGAAAAAAAACAATATATAAAACAAAAAAATAAATACAATATATGAAATACCAAGTCAAAAAACCTGTTTTGGCTAACATTTTAGGCATTGAATGTTTTTTCCTAAACTTTATATACTTAATAAATATCTTTAACAAAAAATTCAAAAAAACACTTACCCTATCCCTTCCATAAGGTGGTAATTTAGTTTTATATAAATTGAACAGATCATCTATATAGGCGTGCCAGCGATAGAACACCGGGTCTCGCATGGCGGTCGCCGAGTCACCCATTACACCGAATAGTTCCTATAAAAATGGTAACAATATGAAAGTGTATTAACTTATTTTAAATGTATTATTCATAAAATTTTATATTTAAAAATATAAAATTAATTTCTTTTATGTAATAAAAGTATATATTCTAATTCTAGTATATATTCTAAACTCTAGTTTTTTGAATAATTTTGGAGTGGTCTCTTACGGTTTTTAGAAATTTTAAATCTTAATTGAAACTTTAAAGCTATGTGCGTATCTGTATGTCTGTGGCACCATAGCTCCGAAACAGATGAACCGATTTTGATTTGTGAGATGTTCCGCTGTATGAAGATTATTATTATCAATTAATGGAAAAAATATTTTTTTTGTGGCAATACTTGTATATATGTACTTACCAAAAACCTATGATCGGGGTCGTGAGCGTAGGATATGAACACGTGACCCATGTTGTGCATGTCTCCATAGTAACTACGGTTTCTACTTATTATCGAGGACTCCATCAAGTTACCGAGCACATCAATGCCTGTTTGTTCGTCTAACGGCATTGTGCGACCGTTGGGCTGGAGAAAAGTGAAAATTATTGTCATATTATAGCTATTAAATATCCTTATGTATAAACTATTTCATCGTAAAGTTTCATCTAAATCCGTTCAGTAATTTGTAAGTGAAAGTAAGGTACAAACATCTACTCTCACAAACTTTCACATATATAATACTAGCGGTCCACACGCGGCTTCGCCCGCTTAAATTGTTGATATATTATAGCCAATTTTTTACATAAATTGCAGTTTTATTCTGATCAGTGTCAGCTATATTATTGCAAAATTTCAACTAAATCTGTTCAGTAGTATTTGTGTGATAGTCGAACAAACATCCACTCTCATAAACTTTCATATTTATAATAACAATCAATTAATTAATTGATAAGGAATTCATTAATTAAATTAAGTTAAAAAAAAAATCAGCTTCACGCTGTATCCTGCATACAGCAGGGTAGGCAGAGGGAACCTAGTGTTAAGACACTCCGTTCCCCACTTTCCGCCAAGTTCTGGAGGCATTGCGTGTTGAGTGGCGGAACTCAACGCCGCGCTTTGCCTCGACACCAGAGCGAAGAAATGAAAATATAAATGTAAATAAATATTTATTTTCCTCGAGTGGAAATTCGGGCGAATTAAGTTATTGTGTGCTATTTCAAAAAACTAAAAGTTACCAATAGTATAGCCATATTGTTAACAGCTTCAATGAAGTGGTCCCTCCATAGCTCAAGTTGGCTGACGTCGCTGCGTATTTGCTCCACGGGACGGTCCAAGTCGCGGATATCGGAGAATGCGAACCTATGAGGATTATTATATAAATTCACAATTTAGAAAATAATTAAGTGAGGATCGGAGTGTCTCAACACTATGTTTTCTCTGCCTACCCTACTGTGTATGAGATACAGCGTGAAGCTGATAAAAAAATAAGTTAATTAATGTTATAATTTTTCAAAATCAATTTCTTAAATAAAAAATGTGCATTAGTTTCAATAATTTTCATTTTAAATAAATCTTTAAAATAATAAGCAGCTATGCAGCAAGAATAGGAAAGATAAAAACTTTTAAAATTATTGATTTATGTACAAATTTGAAATGACAAACATGCACTTTTTTTATTAGTTGTTTAACTTAACGCATTTCCCACACACCAGGGTAACGTAGTATTAAGACAATTTGTTTTCCACTTTCCACCTTATTCTGGTACATTGTATGGTATATGGGTGGTGTCACCGCCGCGATTTATCTTGCCAGAAAAAATCACAATGTACATAGACAAAAATATTTCATACAAGGTAACCATAAATAATTTAATGCCAATACACCCTATTTTCCATAGAAAAATAAATCAAAAAATATTTTTTAAAAATAAAAAGCCGACTTCAAACAACGAACTAAAGTAAAAAAATAATTACACATAAAGTAAAACGTACTTTGATTTTGTTAAACAAAAAAAAAAGAAAGATTTTATAAATTTGAAGTCGGTGCCAAGTAAAACAAATAGGCTTAATAATTTGATATCGTAGAAAAATTAATTGTAGCATTAGCTTGACTAAAAAAAACACTAGCTTTCAAATAAAAAAAAACATCAAAATCGGTTCACTCAGACATGGTTCTGAGGTAACAAACATAAAAAAAATAAAAAACAAAACCTCCTTTTCTTACAGATGTCGGTTAAAAAATAACTTATCATCTGAGGTCGCCGCACCGAGGGACGCTCCTGTATTAGAGCATCTCATAAATGTTCGAAACAAAATTCGAAATTTGAAAATTCCGTTGATTGTACAATATACTATAATATACTAATTTATTCATAGAATAAGAATTTATTCTTGCTTGCAGTTTAAAATATCCAAAATAACCTTCAAGCAATATACTTCGATATTTCCCTATTTTCCATACTGGTGATATTTAAGCGTTCATTTCTTCATCTATATTAAATACAGTATTTTAGCAATCATTGTTAGCAATTAACTAATATATTTTAATTAAAAAAATTATTATTTTATCACGTTCGTGGTTGGGATGACCGCAAGAAACGATATCTTTCAAAACATAAACGTTATATTTCAAAAATAATTATTATTATTTCTACGTTTAAATAAGCCCTTAGGTAGTTTTGTTTAAAATTATAAAACAAAAACGTAAATGTGATGTGATAATTGTATGCAGTATTCAAGAAATGTCAAAAACTGAAAGAGGTGGTACCTCTTGGTTTTTTTTCTCTAAATCAGAATGGCATAATTATGCGAACAATTTAATTGTTTTGACTAATTCTTGAATAGTTGTCGTATATGTTAGTATCGTTATCGTTATACTATAGTAGAGGCCAGTCGTGGCGCAGTGGCACAAAGTGTGACTGTAAAACCGACTGGTTGTGGGTTCGATCCCCACTCGAGGGGATGAAATATTTACTTAAATTTGTATTTCCATTTCTTCGCTCTGGTGTAAAGGCAAATCGCGGCGTTGAGTTCTGCCCGCTCAACACTCAATGCCTTCAAAATTCGACAGAAAGTGGGAAACGAATTGTCTTAACACTAGGTTCCCTCTGCCTACCCTGCTGTGTGCGGGATACAGCGTGAAGCTAATTTAATTTATTTATAGTATTGTACTATAGTTTTATCGGCAGCGGCAGCCAGTGGTAAGAATGAAAACTCCAATCTAAACGATAATGTCAAAATATACTACATATCCTTTATTATTTTCATTTTGGTAACAACACAAAGCGCGTCCTGCCTCTCGACACTCAATATCTCGAAAATTTGGCGGTGCGTGGTGGACGGAGTGTCTTAACATCATGCTATATGTGGGCATATAAAGCGTGAAATTAACAAAAACATCTTACCGTGGCGGCCAAGCTCGACTTGCAACTTGAGAATCCAATTTAGGGAAATACCCTTCAGTGATGGGTTTACGGAAATCATTGTAACGACGGACCCGTTCGAGCTTGTTACACAGTCTTTCTGTGCTGTATCTGTAATATAAGAGAGGAAAATTGGGTAAATTTCGCCATTTTGAATCCTAAACTGGTGCTTTTTAACTATAAATTTATATTTTATTCATTTTTAATTGATTCAAGCAAAAATAATCATAATTTCACATCTAAAAATGTAGTACTCCAAATATAATTTAAAGTATTTTAAATTGTATTATTAGGTTCTATCATTTGTTTTAATTAAAATGTTTGATAAAAGAGCTTTAATCTAACTTAACGTTGGAATGGAAGGGGGATCAAATATATTTTGAAGATTGATTGATTGTGATATATATTTCTTAATTTACATATTTTATGTTTATGTATACCTAGTCAAAATTAATATTTTTTGTATATAAATGTCATGCTTAATTCCATACATATATAAATAAACATTTAAAACTCCTTAAAAATAGTTGCTCCTACCTAGCAACAATCTGTTGATGCATATAATAAAACAACTCTCCGCGCCTGTCCTTGTCCACAATAGCGCGGTCCGCCGAATCGAATGGGTACACGAGATGCCAGTGCCAGTGGTGGAGATTAACGCCGATATCCTCACGGAAGTAAGCCACACGCTGTTCCGGTTCTAGATCTGATGCTGTATAGTTTTGGGGAATCAGGATTGGTATCTGAAAAATAATAGACAAAATAATATAATAACAAAATATTTGATTATCCTGATTATTGTACATTTAAAAAGAAACTCTTAATTTATTATTAAATATTTTTGGGGACACGGTAGAATATTTCCAACCGTTTCCTCTTTTGAAATTAGGATATGTTGTTTTATTTCAATATCCTTATGGATCATTTTCTACCATCTGAGACCCGCTCATAAAAGCTTTAAATTCTCAAACCCACCACGCTTATTATCATGTTGTGCTACTGCGTGTTGCTCCGCGATGATAATAAATATAATAGTAATATGGTGAGTGGCAGGATTTAATCGTATAAAAAGTTTGTAGGTTCGATCCCAACATACAGATTTATAATGAATGACTTAGAGATAGTATGTATGATTAAGAAATAGTAAATAGTAATAAAGATCCGGAGATCCTCTCATACTTTTCAAATTGAGACAGTTCTAAAAGTCAAAAAAAACAAAATATTTATTATTTTAAAAATATATATTAAAAATATTTATTTTGATAATCTGCGAAAAGAAGCAAAATAAAACGTGTTTTTTTCTTTCGTAAAATATATATATATTAATACATTTTATAACTATTTAAGCAATTTTTTTTATATATACGCAAAATATTCCATTTTTTCCCAACTCACCCTGTCTCCCGGTTGTTCAACGCTAGATACTTCACGCGCCTTCCTGAAAACCTTTGGGTCTACGAACTTATCGGGGAAGGTCTCAGCGAAGGTCGGGATGTCCAGACCTTTCGTGTCGTCTCTGGAATTTTTTTTTTTTTTGTGATAATGTATATTTGGGAAATTTTGGTTTGCTTGCAGGTTTCATTCAATGGATTATAATTTTGTTTGATATCTTATGTTGAATGTTGATTCTTTTTGAACTTCGTTCTTACTCTTAAATTTTAAAACGAAAGATAAATAAGAAAAGATGTTATTAGGGATTTTTATCAGTGTAATAGAAACCGACAACACAACTTTCATTTGAATTGCAATTTTCATTTTATTTTGGCAAACTTCCCTTAACATTTAGTTTTGTTTTATTACAATGGTTCACAAATAAAAACCTTACCTATATCAATATAAAGAATTGCATATGACGATACTGCAACAAAATAAGTATTTTATGGGAGGTGGCTAAAGATTTAGCTATCAATGTGGATATTGTATTTAAAATGATAATGTTATTAGATCAAGATAATCATTCAGATGAGAAAGAAAATATAGATTTTTTTTTCTAGCAGTACAATAAAATTATTGTGTGTTTAAAATGCAACTGCATTCGTTTGGTAATATCAATTATTCATATTAAAACAAAAACATATTTTTTTTTTGTAATTTTTAATGCAATTCTTTTTTAGATATGAGCATTTTAAGAGATATATTTAGATAGCTATTGAAAAGCATCTTGTTTTTTTAATTACTTTTAACGATTATTACTTTACGGAATTTAATAAAAAAGAAAAATATTTTTTCACTTACCTGTGCAATAAAGCCACAGAAAGGCAGTAGTTAAACATGTAAGGATTGATTCTCAGTTGACAATACGAACAGATGGACAGGAGATCATCGACATCGCGCATACCTAATTCAAAAAATTAACAAGAATAAATTTAATTTAATTACACACACATTAAATATATATATTGCTTAAAATATATATTTTAAGCAATATATATTTTTAAATTAAGTTGATTAATTATAATTTCTTTTTACTTATTACAATCTTATAACAAATCCCATCAAAAACATTAATGTGAAAAGAGAGCCAAGTTAAACGATAAGAAATGTATTTTTTCTCGAGTTCACCGACAAAAAAGTGGGTGTTATATACCCACTCTTTTGTCGGTGAAGTCGAGTGTCTATATGGATGCCGACTTCTGTGCTTACTCGGAATAAAATGTAATCTCTAAATTACTTGACAATTTTTTAGGTACAGGCTTTATTATAATTGAAAGTTTCAGCTTGAACTGAATTATTAGGTTAATATATGATTTGGTGTTTGGTGATAAAAAAATAGCCAAGTCAAATTTACAGCTAAAAGTTTTATTCGGCATTGCTATAGGGAATATTAAAAAAAAACTATTATTACATGCAATAATCAAAATCAAAAACTACATTACCAAGAAAAACATCAATAAGATTTCCAGCCATTTTCCTATGTTTAGGTACAAATAATGAGAACTGGTCATTATAAGGCATTTCCATGGGCAGAGACAGATCTGGCAACGCAATGTTTCTCACTGGTATGGGGCTAACACCCTCCCCGAAACGACTTGAGAGAACATTGCTTGAATCCTTGTATTTTTCCGGCTAAAATAATATAAAATAGTGTTTTAAATTTAAGTTAAGCATCCGATTGTTAGGGCGATGAGTGTGGGTTCGATTCCCTGCACTTTTACGCCATTTAACAAACGAGGTCTTGCGTTCAGATGAGTGGAGCGCGAAGTGTCCTAAGACTAAGACATTCTGCCTACCATATGCGCAATAAAACAAAAGCGAAAACAAAAAAAATGATCCGAAAATACTAGCTGGAAGTAGAAATCCTTCTATTCATATGTAGCATATTCTAATTTGAGTGAGACGAATGGTGCAGAAGCACAAGCGCGTGACTGTTAAAGCGACAAGTTATAGATTCGATTCCTACTCGAGGAAAATAAATCTTTAATAATTTTATTTCCTCGCTCTGGTAATGAGATAAAGCGCAACTTTGACCGCCGTGTCTTAATGGGAATGGAGTGTCTTAATACTAAGTTTCCAGGTTCCCTGTGCCTACTTTACTATGTGCGTGATACAACGTGAAGCTAAAAAAATGTGTTATAGATTGCTCGTCTACTGTAATAAAAAATAAGTGTTAGCAACAATAATATATAGAAAAAATAGAGAATTAAGTAAATTTCACATGAATAATTTCCTATAAAATGAAAATAAAATAACAAAATTGTGTAATACTTACGAAGAAATGTTCAGGTAATTGAAAGACGGAGCCGTCTTTTGGCATGAAACATGGTTCTGTCGGTCTGTCGAAGAACAATAACAGATTCTTCTTGTTAGCCATGCTGCTTTACTGGAATCAATGTGTATGAAAGATTACATCATAGAAATATTTTTCAAATAGATAAATATTTAAAAAAAATAAGAAATAACTTTAACATAAATAAAAAATATATGTAAGCACATAAACAACACTAAATGAACAAAAACTATTTAAAAGAAGTAAATGAAAAAAGCTTAAAATAAATATGAAAAATATTATATTCTATTCTAAATTCGAATTCTAAAAACAAGTAGCATAATCAGTCAAACATGCTGTCTCCTCATTGTTCGATAAATTTCTGTTAAATTATAAATATACAATAAAACAAACGGACTTTATCATAAAGGTCAAATATCGGGTCGAATATTAGTCTATAAAAATAATTGACACCATCCTGGCGCAGTTTAACTATAGGGATGCTTAGAAGTTCAATCTTCACAAGGGGTAATGTTTTTGCTTAACACGTAAAATTCAAGTTAAATAAACAACGGTTTTGGAACCCACCACCGAACACTAAATGTCTCTCAAATGAGAAAAGAAGAGAACGGAGTATTTTATAGGGCACTAAAAAAACAAAAACTCACTTTTTTTTCAATATATAAAAAATATAACACAATATTAATAAAAAAATATATATATAATATAAAATAATATAAAAAATAAAACTAAAATGTTAAGTCTTCCGGTAAGCCGCGGTCACCACGGCTGACTGTATCCTGTCCTAGTACTATTCTCTTTATAAAGGCACCAGTCGTGCCACGCGTCTTGTCGGGCAATATGGATGGTGTGCAAAACGTTGTTGGGATTTTTATTTATTATATATATAAAATAAAAAAAAAACAAGGGAAGTTGTGGTGGATCTTATCAGGAGGATATTTGGTCACCGCCAGTTATTGATAACGGGTGATGCTTACCATTGAAATCACACCTGATCGGAATTTCATATAGTTTTAAGCATTAATTTATCATAGTTATCTTGTTATTTTACTATTCTTCAACAAACTTCTAATTGCTAAAAGGAGAAAATTCTATATTCGTAAAAACACAACCCTTATAGTATTATCATCTTGTTGTCCATCTGTCCGTTTGTCAAGGACATTTATCTCAGGATCGCGTAGGTATCAAACTGAAAATAAAATCAAATATTCAGGTCCACGGTCCCTTGAAGCACAGAAAGCTACTAACTCAACGCAATCATGCATTTATTTTGCTGCATTTTGTATGAAATTCGCCGCGTAGTCAAAACCTATAGAGTACTTGCGGTGGACCTACAGTTATGAAATTTTGACATGAATTGAAAACATACAATACAGATAAAATAAATAAATCAGCTTCACGCTGTATCCCACAAACAGCAGGGTAGGCAGAGGGAACCTATTAATGTTAAGACACTCCACTTCCCGCCGAATTCTAGTAGCATTGCGTGCTGAGTGGCGGAACTCAACGCCGTCCTTTGCCTCCAACCAAAGCGAAGAAATGGAAATATAAATTTAAATAAATATTTCATCTCTTCGAATGGTGATCGAACCCACAACCAGGCGATTTTACAGTCACACTTTGTGCCGCAGCGCCACGACTGGCTTCAACAATACAGAAAAGATGGAAAAAATCCGAAAAATTAAAATTTATGTGTAATTCATAGTTAATTTCATATAAAATAAGTGTATATGCCCGCCAACTTAAGTTTTTCAAGGTGTACCACTTTCAGGATTGTAAGTCAACGGGAAGTATAACTAAACTTCCCGTTGACTTACAATCCTGAAAGTGGTACATTCAGAAGGATCGGTGTGCGAATCCGACTCGCACTTAACCGTTTTTTATTGTTTATCTGTCGATTTCTACGTCACTTGTGGATTTATTTCGAAAACTCCTGTTTATTTTATAGAACGTACTTTTGTATTGATCTCATCAAATACCAATCAAATCAGGTTCTGACACTCGGAGGTATGGCATTACTGTGCTAATGATGATGGTAGAAAAAAGATCGTGTGACTGTAAAATCGTGGATTCGATTCCCACGCGTGACAATAAATTATTTTCGTTTTCTCGCTCTGGTAGTAAGAGAATAAGGTCCCGCTACTCAACAAGCAATGCCTCGAAAATTAGGCGGAATATGTGGAACAGTAGGTTCGGTTCCATTTGCCCTATCCTGCTGTCTAACCATGCAGGGTGCATATGCGAAATAGCGGCGTAAAGCAAAAAAAAAACTAATTAATCATGAATCGAACTCGCCCACAGGGAGGGGTCCATACGAAAGGGTCAGTTTGTTTTTTTTTCACCAATTGCCTATAATTTTTCACTTTTTGGTTTTGTCCATTATTCGAATTGTAATTTCTCAA
>DWMY01003486.1:0-10180 GCA_018249775.1 Heliconius hecalesia formosus | reverse complement strand
GTTCGGGAGTTACAGAGATTAGTGGCGCGGTCTGCTCCTTTTACTTCGCAGTGGGCATTTGTTAGTATCGATTGCTAGGAGTGTCTAGGTGTGAACAAATGGTTTACTTTTAATAAAAAGTAGTAAACGTGAACCAAAAAAAAACAATACAATTCCTAGTACAATAATTTTTGGCTTTTTTAAATATTTTTCATTAGCTTCACGTTGTATCCCGCACATGGCAGGGTAAGTAAAGGGAACCTAGTATTAAGACACTCCGTTCCCTAGTTTCTGTTCGAGTTCTGGAGACATTGCGCGTTGAGTGGCAGAACTCAACGCCGCGCTTTGCCTCGACACCAGACATCAAGAAATAGAAATATAAATTTAAATAAATATTTCATTTTCTCGAGTGGGGATCGAACCCACAACCAGTCAGTTTTACAGTCACACTTTGCGCCCCAGTGCTACGACTGGCCACTTATTTTTTACGAGTCGCAAGTGTGCGACTAAACGCGACAGGTTGCTAACTGGTAGTTTTTTATATAACAGTGCTATAACAGTTTATAAAACTACCAAAATAGTTCTTTTCTAAAAAAAGAAAGCATTATATTATTCAATCAAAATATGTTTTAAATTATTAATAACCTTAATATATTGTATTTATGACTATGAATATGAGGAAAAGTGTTTTTTCTCCAATTGTTATTATTTTTTACCGACTATTCTTAGCTTTCTGACCATCAATCTAGTATAAATACATGTAAATCCTAAACTTTATATACTATTTAAATTTCAATTTGTTTTGAATTTCAAGCGCGTCACCCTCACTTATCGCTATTTTCGCGACACGAGGGGCACAATACGTCACGCTAACGGAACTCATGTTAATGAAAAGCATTTACGAAAGCTTAACATGTGAGTGGTTCAGCGATCGATATTTTCATATTTGATAATATATTTTTAATATGTTCTCACACATCTTCATTATACGTAGGAATATTTTTTATTAGCTTCACGCTATATCCTGTAAGTGGGGAACGTGTGTCGATTGCCCTAACACTAGGTTCCCTTTGTCTAACCTGCTGTGTGCGGGATACAGCGTGAAGCTGCTATATCCCGCATATATCAGGGTAGGGGAGTAAACCTGAAAAATTGCTTTGCGTTTGTCTTTATACCAGAGCGAAGAAATGTAAATAAGTCAACCTCTGAACAAGAATCGAACCCACGAGCGTCACATTTACAATTAGAAATAATCTCCATTTTCGGTTTTGAATAAAATATACAGTAATTTTTCGAGTGTGAATCAAGTTACGATTATACTGTTTAATAATTACTTTTTTTTTAAACTTTACTCTGTATTCTGTCCAGACACTCCATTCCTCCTTTCCGCTAAATTCTTTTATTGAGTATTATTACGATATTTAATTGAGTGAAAGTTGAACTATGTGTTGAGCATGTGTCAGAGACGTTAAATAGAAATATAGATAGAAATAGAATATTTGTAAATATTAGAATAACGATGCTATTACTGTAAAAATAAGAATTGAATAGCCTTTTGTTTGCTTAAGAATGCTTATAATTCGATTAAAATGGTTTTCACGAACTAGTCTAAATGCAGTTTTTTTTGTCACTTAATGCAAAACTTTCATCTATTTATATAAAAACCCCTATCCCTATAATATTCAGAAATGTATAAATATATGGCATTCCGGTTCATCACGTGAGGGTTAAATGAATTAGCGGCCCGAAGCGACAGCGCGGCTTGAATTATTCATATCTTGTTTAGTACATACCCTCGCTTGTTCGCGGCCTTCCTGTAAATGAGGCCTATAATAAAGAGGCATCAAGTATAGGCTATTGTTATAACGAAATTATGTTTCGAAATTGCGTTCCAATTGTTCGTATCGTTGATGTTATACGGTACTTAAAGGCTTTTATATTTTCTAAACAATTTTTTTATATATATTTCATCCAACATAGTAGCGTAAACAGAGTAAACCAGACCCAGTATAAATACACTGCTTTTAACGCTTCCCGCCCGTGATGTGAAATTCGTTACTTTTTATGAATAATGGAACTCAACGCCGCTCTACCAGAACAGGATAAATATAATAAATAGTTATGCTTTAGTAAGATAAATAATAACTAAAAATGTACTGATATAAAAGAACATGACTAGGCTAAAACCCCTTATTAGCCTTGTTAGTATGTGTTTTGCTGTACACTGTACAGGGCTGTTGTAACTTAAATGCTTAAACAACAGCCTTGTACAACAAAACACCAAGTTAAAATGCCTTTCAAGGAAAATTATTTTTCATTTTTTACCCATATATTTCTTGTAGGTGTGTACGATATTATTAGTACGCTTCCATATCCAATGATAGTTTCAGAAAGTTTATTTATTTTTTTACTTCACCTGCAATCAGCACACATCTAAGTATTAAATAGATATTTAATAAGATAAGGTTTAAAGGGTTAGTAACACTAGCTCTCTCTGCCTACCGAGCTGTTGGTCTGATACAGCGGAAAGCCTAATAAATAATAATAAAACAACATTAAAAAAATAGTTAGAAAAATATTAATTAAGCCGCTTAAAATATCGTAGCTTCATCATTATCAACGCCAGAATGACTTACATAACTTGGCTCCACCTCAATTTGCAAATAAGGTAAAAATACAAATTAAATGATCATACAAAAAAGTAACAAGCTATATATTACTTTGGTTTGTATGTATGTAAGTCTATTTCGGTGTAACGACCACGCGATAACAAGGCGTGGTGAATATTACGATAGGAATTTAGATTGTATTTAACAAGAACTTCCACAAGGTCTTCCATATATGCTACGCTTATATTCTAGACTAGCTATTCTCACGACTTTGTCTTTGCGTGTAAAAGTAAATATGAGTAATTGGGTAAAATCGTAAATTGTTGATTGGATCGGTTAAAAAGGAAAAACACAAAGCTTAAAGGAAAGTTTATAGTAGCAGATCAAGCATACACAAATGCAAACAGACAAACAGACAAAATGTTTATAAATATCTGTTTTGGGTTCTATAACTTTCAAAGATGCCGCCCATACAAGATTTTCTCATATGTCTTCTATGTACAGACAACGATCTGCTACATGTTTATTATATATACATATATACCTAGATTTATTTTACCACTTGTGTTGGATAACATTATGTAACGCTAAGACGAATACAGATTTTGTTGCCGATCTGATACCACAGTTACTTATGGTTATGTTTTATTTTTTTCTGTAGTATTATTGGTTGATTTTATTTGGTTATAAGATTATTAGTAATAATAGTTCGTACATGGCTTCGCAGCTTAATCTTGATTAGCGGTTGTGTTTATTAATAAATATTGAGAGTTTCATCCGTGTTTTGCTCAATATATATAATAATTATTAAATGAATCTGATTTGTAAATAAAAACACTAGGAGTATAATATACTATAAACTTGATGTATGTGAGTTCGAACATCACTCAGAATTAATTATTAATCATACCACTAAGAATTAGTATGCTAAGTAAACGAATGGAGCGTTGAGTTTTGCCACATAATTCTTGAATTCAAGTGGAAAATAGAGAACAGAGTGTCTTGTCTCTAAATTCTTTCTTTCTCTCTATATAATATACAGCGTTGAGCTGAAAAAAAAAACGTAACACTACATTGAACTTCAAACAACATATTGAGCAAACAACATATTGAGATATAGATACCTAAAGCAACATATTGAGATATAGATACCTAAATACTAAATTTAAAATAAATAACTGTAATATTAACCTAAGGAAACATGCAATTTTTTAGCTGTATACTGAACTCATATAATTAATTATGGTACAAGCCACGTACGAGCATTGCAACTAATCAAGCTGATGCAGACCTCTGGATAGACGTAAAGCAACCAACTAATTGCATTCTGCAGCACTAAGCTTTTTCTAAATGAAGGAATATCCGATAGCCTTTCGCAACACTAAATTTTATTAGTTTTTCCATTGTTTGTGTAAAGTGAATTCTATATACGTATATATTGTGTATACAGGCTGGAAGATCAGCGCTCCTTTTACGGGAACAGCATATAGAGTAAAATATTTTAAGCCCATACCTAAAAAAATAATCAAGATATCTCAACAGCTTAACCGTAGGATTTTCTGTCCATTTCACGATATCAGTCCATACCTGTATTTCTTGTGACGCATTTACGTAACCAATATATACCAAATACCAATATATAAAAATTACATACTACAAAACAACAATATACACCAATATATAAAAATAATACCAATAACGTAAACACATACTACTACAAAAATACTACTAAAATTTAATCAACTTTTAACTTTGCCGCCAATATCTACGATTCAATTTTGCAATGAGGCGGCGGTTTTCCTTTGATGGATTTATGCGTGCATGCGTCGTTCTTGACAAATGATGTTTTATATTACAACAATAACTTTATTATTAATTTTGTTAAAAAAATCACTTCTTCATTCATTTAAAGTGGTGCTGACACTTCCACCCTGTATAAATATCAAATACGATTAAATTTTCTTTACGACATATTATATTAATATATGTGTATGGCTATTACTAGGTGTTGAAATATATTTATAAACTTAACTTCACGCTTTATCCCTACCGGGATAGTTCTCTCTATCTCTACATAATATGTATGAAAATGAATATGAAAATATGTATGAGTATACACTGTCATCAATCTATTTTCTCTTCCGAAGAATCTTAATACTTTTACCGTGACCTTCCTAGAGTATCTTTGATACTGTGTTTTCGAAGGTCAACCGAAGTCTCCCCCAACCTCTCTTACCACTCACTTTTCCATCATAAATCTTTTTTGCCATTCTTTCATCACTCATTCGTTCGACGTGGCTAAACCAGCTGAGCACATTCTTCTTCATTCTCACTGTGACATCCTCGCTAGTACCTGCCATTATTTATGTCTTTTCATTGCGGATTCGATCAGCTAAGCTGATTTCGCATATCCTACAAAGAGATCGAATCTCCACGGCATTCATCTTTCTTTCACTCTTCTTCTGTAATACCCACGTTTCGCTGCCGTATAAGCAGCGTCAGTATCAACACTGCATTGTGTACGGCCAAACACGCAGCTATGCTGACGTTTCGCCGTCCTATCAATGCAGCTAAGGCAACGTTAACCCAATTATCGACAGCAATACGCCACATCCATCCATCTCTACTAATCATACTTCCCAAATATGTCTTATTCGTATTCAGGCTTAAATCATTATTTTAACACCCTTCTTTCGTAGAGGTGACTAATATTTGCAACTCGCATTCTGATAATGCAATGAGCTCTGCATCATCTGATTACAGCGAGCAATTCACATTCAAGTCACCTACTTTCAGTCCCATATTACATTGTTTCACTAGAACCTAGTGAAATACACTCCGTTCTCCACTTTCTGCCGAATTCTGGAGGCATTGCGTTTTAAGTGGCAGAATTCAACGCCGCGTATTGCCTTGATACCAGAGCGAAGAAATGGAAGTATAAATTTAAGTAAATATTTCATCTCCTCGAGTTGGGATCGAACCCGCAACCAGTCGGCCTTACAGTCACACTTTGTGCCACTGCGCCACGACCGGCCTCAATTATTGTTATGTTATTTATAATAATAATTATAACAATAAATAAGTATTATATTTTGCAACAGCAAAAGCACAAGGCGGACTATATAAAATAAAGTCGAGTAAATTACTCGTGGGTCAAAACACAACCAGTACTTAACATTATATTTTGAAATATTTTTTTATTGAAAGTTAAACTAATTATTTAAGTTTATCAAGAAACAAAATTTGCCTCACATTGTTAACTAAGTTTAAGAAAATGAGTTTTTAATTTAACATTTTGACACAAGGCAAAATGGATTCTTTGATCTTATTTAATTTGAAATATTTACAAGGAAGCCCACTTGACCAAAAATTTGCAAGGTAAAATACGTTAGTCTTAATAAAAATAAAAAAAATATGTGATTGTGATTTTTTAAATTTTATTTTCGCTTTTTTTTCAAAATATTACAATTAATTAAAAACTAAATTAAAATATATTTGAAAACAGAAGTCGCTTAAAAAAAGAGCAAAGCAGTGAAACATTCAACTGCAACATTCTCCCTAATTAATTCTCCTCACAGAAATTTGTATCCACAACGATCCACAATATCCTGTTTTTTGCCGTGTGATCCCGGCCTAGAATAGGATTATCCTGGTACTGGTGGTGTCGTAAGAGGCGACTAAAGTACGTGTGATAGAGTCACGTCGCCAGCAATGGCAACACGCATGGGCAGACTCGACCGGATTATTACCACCCCCGGCATTTAAAACCGGCGTGAAGTAGTGGTTTTGCCACTGCGTTTCGCATCAGGTAATGCCGGGCTCCGGCACCCGACCCTCCTTAAAGGCCGGCAACGCACCTGTAGCTCATCTGGTGTTGCACGGGGTCGTGGGCGGCAGTAATCACTTACCATCAGGTGACCCGAACGCTCGTTTGCCTTTTCTTTTCCATAAAAAAAAAACAACGATGTTTTCAAATTTATGCGGTCAATCAGTGAGGCACTTGAATTTAGTATAACATAATATTTTGTACAATATACCGAAGTGCCTTCATCCCTAAAAAGATATAATAGAGCAAATTTTGAGGCACTTAACATTGAACAATGTCAGTTTACGTTGTCATAAACATAATCCACGAGATTGCCTCAGACGATAAGGTTAATAAAATTTCTATTTCCAATATTGAATACCTTTTTCATTTTTGTTTTGTTCAGCGATCCTTATTATGTACGAAGCCTTCTAAATCTTATACATAAATGTAATGTGCTATCTAAACTTTATATCAAAGCTATCAATAACATTGTCAATTTTTGAACAAGCTTACTTACTTTATACTTATAACGTAGTAACTTTGAATTTTGCTAAGATACAATACCCTGTCTTTGATATTCGGTTATTAAATTATTTAAGTTTTTTTTATCTCGGAAAAACAGAACTTAATTAATAAAAAAAAGAAAATCCACTCGTGCATGACTATTTTCGGTCTACAAGCTGACGTGATGGGCAATTCGCATAAGCCCAACACGTCAGCCTCCGCGACGACAAGCAACATTCAATATTATAATATTGGTCAAAGATCAATTTGATCCACAATATGTGTCATCCATACACATACTCGTATATTGCCTTTATAAGAAATTCGATCCTAAAAGATTGTGCCATCGGCTTTGAATTATTATATTGTTAGAAATCGGAAGCGGTTGACGTTTTAAAAAAACACGATAAAAACACTTATCGTCTATACGATTCGAAACTATTTTGAAAGAGATAATATGTAATTGCAATGTGATATTTATCACCTACTAACAATACTTCACACTAGTTTATATTCAAGGTACATAGTGATTGTTACATACGACATGATATATCTCATACTTTTGCTTAATGTTATTGTTAGATTTTAATATCAGTGTGTCGAAGTTGGGAAGTACCTTGTTGAGAGTGAATTGTGGCTTTTTATGTAATTAAATTAAATTTATGTGACGTAAGCTCTGCAATATTACAATACAATATTTATAAAACGATTGATAAGTGCAGAATGGAATAAATTTATTATATTTAGATTAATAGCTTAATAATATAGATATTTAAAACGAAATAAATTATAAGTTATTTAGTTTAATTGATTACTTGTTTAATTAAATATTAATTTTATTATAATAAAATTTTTATTAATTAGCTAAAATGAAAATAAGACTGTAATTTATGTAAATATTTAAAATGGTGAAAGTAAATTTATTGTAAGTCACCCAATTAATTCTTCATCATATTTAAGCGTGTTGAGTTGCTTTTTTGGTAATGACGTTTAATTTAATCGAAACATCCTTGATATAATTTGTAATAAAACCTTTCTCCGAGAAATTAAGTATTTAATTATATTATAAGTAAATAAAGTTTTAATAAATATAACATTAATAAGAGACCAGTCGGACCATCAGGTGCACGAGCGTGCGACTGTATGCTAAATACATCAATTTGTGGGTTCGATTTTCACTCGAGGAAATGAAATATTTTCATTTCCTGGCTCTGCTCTGCAACAGGCAAGATGCAGCGTTGAGTTCTGCCACTCAATACGCAACGTCTTGATAAATGGGCAAAGTGTTGAGAACGAAGTAATGGAAATGGAATTTGGCTAATTAGGTTCTTTATCTCTTTGACTTGTTTCGTTGGAATTAAATATTGCCATGTTCACCTCTTTACTCAAGTATTTAATTGAATTCAATATGGAGCTTTGTAATTGGTATGGCCTACCAGATTAACAATCAGGTAAGCAATATGAAAAAAAAGTATTTATGTCCCACACAAAGAAAGATACAGAAAATAATAAGTTTTTCATACCATATAAAATTTTACTGTAAAATAAAGTATATAATTTAACCAAAACTAATCATTATATACAAAATTTTCACGATTGTTAAACATTTTAAATGAAACTCTCTCTCATGAAATCTTTGAGTCTCAAACCCAAAAACGATACCAGAGGGCAAGATGTTTACATTACACACGATATTACAGGTAAATCGTAGTGTTAGTATAATTGGGTTAAGTACATGCTACTGTAGTTAATAATAGTTACTGTACTTGATGATTATAGCTCGAAAATTGATTTGCGAAATAGCATTGAATTTTGCATTGAATTTGGCATGACGTTGGATTCTAGGTCCGAGAAATTCCATTAGTTTGGACGTTTGAGAGATGCAAAATTAACTGTTCTATATAAATGTTTGCGAAATATGCTATTTCTATTAACAAAGTAGGATATAATTAATACTTATAAAAGATTAATTGGCTTATGACACATTTTCTTACTACACTTTTAGCAATTTACACAGAAATATTTACTACGACTAAAGAGCAAAAGTCGAACAAATCCAAAGCACTGATTGAAAAATTATAAATATCAGCGTCAGACTTTCAGAAGTGTAATTTCTATTAGCATGCTTGTGTGTGTGTGTGTGTGTGTATAAACAAAGAAAATACAACAACAAATACAACATGACGGTTATTTCCCGTAACTTATGTTAACATACTACAATTTTTGATACATTTTATAATGAATGGCGGAACAAAGGCTCCACTTTTTATAGTTATACGAAGCGAGGAAGTGAAAATGATTCGTTCTCCGAACTGGAAATCAAACCCACAACATTCGCGTTCACATTCAGACCCTGTGGCACTGCGTTTCGAGGACATCATATAGAGGGCATTATATTTAAAGTATATGATACATACGTATAAATTATATTTAAAATAAATTTTGCACTGAATTGCTACCTTTTTAGCTTGACGCTATAAACCCGCAGATAGCAGTGTAGGTAAAAGGAATCTGGGAACCTAATGTTAAGACACATTTATTTCCAGACAATTTTATTCCCTACTTTCCAAATACTTAAGGCGCATTAAGTGGCGGAACTCAACGCCGTGCATTGCCATTAAGCTCATGATCTTCCTAAATATCGGATGGTTTTATTTAGACAAACAAACTTAATTTAAAAATGTTTGTAATGCTTTTCCATATCAGGTATAAATGTATATAAAATTTAATATACAGTAACAAAATTCTTTATGGATACTTAAAATTAATATACATGAAGTTCCACTCTACGAAGCTCAAACGTGATCGATGAAACGACAAATTGCATTGGGATTCCTTTGTACGGAAATATGGTAGGTAGAGCACCTACATCCTACATACATATACCTCTAATGTAGACTGCCTCTCTATATAGGTGGAGATCCCATCGCTTAAAACTGTAGGGATCAGATTTTCTGATGAAACTTATATTTAAGAATGATACATGATAGTAGAACAGATTACACTAGGGTTGCCCAAAATAATCCTGCCGCAATCACCTTTAATTAATGTTTTTCGTAACTCGTTTTTGGAGAAAATTGCACTCATATGTTTTTTATGTGAATCGCACATCATTTGAAAGAAAATCGCCTAAGGAATTGGAAAAACAATGGTTGCCAGCTCTCAGTCTGCCGCAAGCCCAGGGTTGCCTGGTTTAAAGAGGTCACTTAAAGTTAATATTTGCACTCATGTGTTTTTTTAATGAATTATATATCAAATTAAAGCTTTTTTTTTCTCATCA
>DWMY01003485.1:0-10181 GCA_018249775.1 Heliconius hecalesia formosus | reverse complement strand
TCTACATAATGGTGAAAACCGCATCAAAATCCGTTGGGTGGTTTAGAAGAAGAAAACGTAGAAAGGCCAGACAGAGAAAAAATGCGTTCTTATTTTATAAGATATAGAGATAGAGAAGAGATAGAGATAAATATATTGTATAATATATCAAAATGATTGTAGGTCCATCTGTCGCTCTATACGCGTTTGATAAAATTATCAAACAATTGTACAATTTTGTATTATATATTCCTAAAATTAAATTAAATTAGCTTCACGCTTTATCCCGCACACAGCAGGGTAGGCAGAGGGAACCTAGTGTTAAGACACTCCGTTTTCCACTTTCTGCCGAATTTTGGAGGCATTGCGTGTTGAGTGGCAGAACTCAACGCCGCGCTTTGCCTCGACACCAGAGCGAAGAAATGGAAATATAAATTTAAGTAAATATTTTATCTCCTCGTGTGGGGATCGAACCCACAACCAGTCGGTTTTTACAGTCACACCCTGTGACACAGCACCACGACCGGCCTCAAAGCTGTATAGTGCATATATTTCATATATTACAAGACTAAAAAAAATGTACTTTAATTTAAGTCTTCCGACAAAAATTGCTCTTGATTTTTGGACAGGAGCACAGAAATTTTTCATTCTCTGTAATACTCATCGCATGGTTGAAAATCTATTCCAAACTTATAATAAATGTTATCCTCTTAAGAGTTAAATCGTAATTTATGCAACACAGAGATCAAGAACGACATATTCCTTTGAATAAATGCTTTGGTTCATTCGTTCGATTGAACTAAATTGTCTTTACTCTTTTAGAAATGTGATTGAAATTGTTATATAATTGTCTATTTTTATTTGTAAGTTTTTTTGAGATGTAATGGCATTGTTATATCTATAATAATCTATTATCATTAGATTTTTAAGCTTCCACTGCCACTACTATACATATTGAGTTTTAACATTCTAAATATATTTTTTTTCGGCGACAAAGGATATCCATTATGCACAGCGAAATGCATCAATATATATATATATATATATATATATATAAATTTCTAATTATTATTAGAGGCCGGTCGTGGCGCAGTGGCACGAGGTGTGACTGCAAAACCGACTGGTTGTGGGTTCGATCCCCACTCGAGGAGATGAAATATTTACTTAAATTTATATTTCCATTTCTTCGCTCTGGTGTCGAGGTTAAGTGCGGCGTTGAGTTCTGCCAATCAACACGCAATGCCTCCAGAATTCGGCAGAAAGTGGGGAACGGAGTGTCTTAACACTAGGTTCCCTCTGCCTACCCTGCTGTGTGCGGGATAAAGCGTGAAGCTAATTTAATTTTTTTTTTTTCTAATTATTACATTCACACAGGTCAACTAATAAACTAGATCACAATAACACCAACTATAAACCACTAATTACTTTCCTGTAGTAAAGCTCGTAGCAGTGCCTTGGACTTGCGCCAGGTTGCTAGCCGTCGCTGCACACCTCTAGTGGCAAGAACACAACACAAAATAAAACCACAATGGTAGTTTAATTACTCTGCGCCGACGTTACTGTCTTTTGCCTATCAGAACTTAACTTATAGATAGCGACGGTAAGAAAAAACATTACCTTATTTCGCATGAATCAAAATACTTGTAATCAAGTTTTGTTAATCCTCCAAGATTACTTAAAGATTATCTAACCTCTATGAAATCTTCGGATAGTATAAAATCTTTGGAAAAGCCCACCTTTATCGAATCTTTGATTGTCAGTAAATATATGTTTATTTACAACATAATAGCAATGTTAACAAATAAAATAAATTTCAGCACTGAACTCGTATCATCGTCGATGTACGTTTGGCCAAAATCTATCTTGAAAGCCACAAATTTGTGAAATAAGCCGGAAAGTTTTTTCAGCTGTTGCATTATCTTTGGAATCCGCAAATACGACCAAGTTACCGACTTTCGTAAAATGTTAAAGTGGCTCCCAATTCGACTTTGCCGGAATACTCATATTCTTTGTCTTCTGTATAACGTTCTATCAAATCAGTCTTCCCCTTCATCTCGCAAAGAACGAATTAAGTTTTTAAATGAATGGCACAATTTAGCCCTTCGCTTCGATTACACATTTTCTCTTAAAATCTCTTGCCACTCTTCTTTCTTGTTTAAAAATTTCTTTTCTATTAAATCTGTACGCTTGTACTGTTTGTTCTTATATTTCAAGCTACCCTATGCTCTCCTTCTAGCTAAAAATATGCAAAATTATCACCCTTATTTGTGTTATATGTGTGATGAAATGAAGGCTCATATACACAAAATACGAAATTTGCTGTATTATAATACAAAAAAAAAACAACTGCTGCTGCTGTATTATAATACAAATCATTGCATTGAGAATCCTAGTCCACCGAAAACAGTAGCGGACAAATGGTTACTTAAATAAGACTTGCCATTAAACGACTGATTGGAAAAGCTACCGGCAAAGATTTAATCCAGATCAAAATAATGAAGGCTCTGGGCGAAAATTATATAATAATATATACAATAGGACTCAAAAACATAGCCCACTGATTGGACACACAGTCATCACAACTTTGTACAAAAAAAAGGTTCTACGAGAATGTGTGATAATAATCGATCAATTTATCAAATTAAAAGGAACATTTGTAAGAATTTGGGGAACGGAGTGTCTTAATACTAGGTTCCCTCTGCCTACCCTGCTGTGTGCGGGATACAGCGTGAAGCTAATTTAATTTTTAATTTGTAAGAAACAAAGTAATCATTATATACCAAAATACAACCTCTGAACTGCTGCGAGAAAAATACCTCAGAAAACATATACCCAAGGGGTACTAAACACTATTGGCTGCAATTACGATAACTTTAATTTTTCCAATAACGTTGCCACAATAGAAAATAATATTATTAAACTATTCGAAATAAATGCGATCATAAAATGTTACATAATTGTTCTTCACTAACCTTGAGACAGTATTTTGGGACAAATTTGATTAATAAGTAAATATGATTTATTAAATGATTTACCAATAGAAGGAGTTCTATTAAATAATTTGAAAAAAGAAGAGTAATATGATCATATTTGAAAAATCCATACCTATATTATAAATTCGAAAGTAACTCTGTCTGTCTGTCTGTCTGTCTGTCTTTTACGCAATCAGGGCCAAACCGCTAATTCAATTGTGATAAAATACTCATATACTTGAGGGTCTTCGGATGAACATAGGATACTTTTTTTCTTATATTTTTAATATTGTTGATGTATACTAATATATTCAAATATTTTTTAGTTTGACAGGCAATTTATTCTGCCATCTTAATAACAATATAAATAAATATCATATCAAAAAATATCATATATGGCGTGCGCTGACTCAACCTTATAAGATATATAAAAACAATGTTTAACATAAATATTGTTCTTTAAATAATGTTTAAAAAAGTCCGCGATGGTATATCTCTAAAGATTGAGCAAAAATACCCATTTTAATTAATGTACTTTATATTTATCGGGCTTTTTTTGTATGTATTTTCTATAATTTGATATTGATCCTTAAGAAAATGAATATAATAGTCACTTTTAGCATTTCATCTAGAATGAAATTATAGTTTACTGTATAACATTCTAATAAATAATTAAGGAGATGTCACTGATTCGAAATGACCTAGCCTACGAGCGGCATAGTATGACCGACGCGAACGGGCAGATGAAGTTTTGTAAATTTTTATACATTTTCGAACTACTGTTAATTTTTATGTAATTATTTGCTGTTTATAATTAATTTATACTTTTCTTTGGTTCTTCGCTTATTCGAGTAGTAGATTAGTTAGATTTTCATAAATTTCTTGGTGTGGTGTAAGTTGCGGCCCTGCGCGGCATCGGCATAATATTATTTAAGTATTTATTATTTAAGGAAAGAATTGTTGGTTATTTCATCTCGGTTGGATGGTTATCTATTCCGTTGTTATACACCTAATAAATTATAGTTTTAGTTTTTTGGGATTTTATTTGATATTGCTCGGAAAACTTATCATATTTAATGTAGAAAGGACTTTAGTTATTTCATATAGTATATATGTACGCGCGGAAAGGAAACGTGTAAAAAGAGTTTTCCCGGGTAAATCAGTAAAATCGATCACTGAAAGTCCAATAAAAATCAGTTCAGTTATTCTGGACATTAGCTCGGGGAAATAGAAAGACAGACAGAGAAAAAAATATAATATTTTTATTGTATTTAAGTATTATGTAAATAACCACATGCACTTGCAAAAACAACACAACACATTTAATTTTAATTCTTTTAAATATTTATTTTACTTTGATGATATTAATAATGTAGCTGGTTTTGTTTAGTTTTTTTTTTATTAATATTTTAATATGATTACGTTTACTTATAATTTTTTCATTTAAATTAGATATTTTAAAAAACAATTTCATAAATATATCTAATAAGCATTCGTATAGTTCAAGCGGGCGAAGCCGCGTCCGGGTCCGCTAGTAATACTATAAATATTCAAACTAATACAAACAACCTACAAATTCTTAAAAAGTAAAATGATCACTGGGATACAAAAAAATTGTATGGTAGAATTTAGAAAAATTTTTGCAAATAATAAAACAATCTGTTTTAAGACAAATCTTTAAGTTACTAAAATGGCAAAATATTTGTATTATCCATAAAATTATATTTTATAAAACTTATTCGAAATAGTAGGACAAGAAAAGATAACATATGTACACTTCCTGCGTATGACTCATAAATCGTAAATAGAATGGACCGGGATATATATACCTGAAAGCCTAAATGTCGTCATCATATGACATTTACGAGATCTGCAATGGACAATAAGTTTACTCACAATACCGGCAGACAACCCACCGGGCAGGACGTGAGCCATGTTCCTGGCGAAACCCAGTTCTGATGTCGGAGATTTGCAATGTAAATACGATGAATAGAATTACACTCACATCGTTCACACGTATTACGTTGATCACTCGTGATATCAAGACTAACTAATTCCTAATTATTATATTCACACAGTTCAACTAATAAGCTAAATCACGATAACTTCAACTATAAGCCACTAGTTATTTTCCACAAAAGTGAAAAGTATGTCTTTAAACTATGTGAAGCTCGGAGCAGTGCCTGGGACTTGTGACCACAGGAGTAGACTTTAGGAATCCCTTTACAGTAACAACGCTCGCCTTTACTGCTCCTGCTCAATTTAATTATAAACAAGTGTTAACCACATTCATAATTAAAATAATAATTGATTAGGTAATTAAATAATCAATTTTCCGAATAGTCGAGGTTAGCAAGTGGCAGAGCATAGCAGAGCAACCGATCCTCCCCACCCCCTTCCCCTTTCGGGCCTCACGTGATTTATGGACGGCCCGTAAGTAATAGGTATTTACGTACGTATCTATTGTTATTTTATCCTATGTTTTCCCTTCGCATTGACTTCAATAATAGATAAAAATCATAATTACAGATAAAACACAAGATATATACAGCAGAAAACCTAAACACGGAAATTATAACCATGAAGATATTGGCGATTATTCTCGCATTAGTAGCAAGTGAGTAGGGAAAAGTTAATAAATTATTTTATAAACATATATTAAATTAAGTTACATAGAGGCCGTCGTGGCACAGGACCACAAGGGTGCGACTTTAAACGCGACAGTTGTAGGATCGATTCTCACTCGCTGAAATAAAATATTTCTTCAGTCTGGTAACCTTGACACTAGGTTCCCAGGTGCCCTCTGCCTTCCTGCTATGTGCTGGATTCAGCGTGAAGCTAAAATATAACAAATACCATATTTTGATTCGTAGAAATAATTAATTTCAGCTTGCTACAGCAGTGCGATTCCACTCGTACCTAAGGATAATAGCCACTATATAGAAGGCGAAAGCCGCTACATTTGGATGCCAGACAACGAAGGCAATCCTGTGCTCGTGGATCTACATGCTAAAGTTGATGCATCCTTCGCCCGAAATGGTGCAAACAACCAATACTGGCTTTTCACCAGGTAAATAATTATATCTTAATTATTAAATTATCGAGACTGTGACTGTAATCGCGACGGTTGTGGGTTCGATTCTTACTCGGGCAAATTATTATTTATTAATATTTTCATTTCTTCGCTCTGGTACCAAGGTAAAGCGTGGCGTTGAATTCCGCCACTCAACACGCAAAGCCTCCAAAATTTGACGGAAAACGATGTCTTACACTAGGTTCTCTCTCAAACCTGCTGTATGCGAAATATAGCTTGAAGCTGGAATAATAATAATAATAATGGTATTGTTCTGATAATTCAATCAATAGCAAATCATAACTTGTTTTAATTGGAGGGAGAATAGTGAATGTCAATTTCTCAGCTTATCATTAAAATTAAATATTGAGAAATGATTGGTGCAATTTAATACCGCATTAAATTTTAAGTCAGACAAACATCAAAGTTTATTAATGGATACCAAATCTGTTGCTTTAGGGTTGGTCTTAACATTGAGCTCAGCTAGGCATGTTCATCGCAAAGTTTAAAAGCAGTCATACATTACAATTTTTTTTTAGGCAAAATCCCAATAATCATCAATTATTGGTAAATGGCAATATTAATTCAGTTTCCAACTCAAACTACCGTGCAAACCGTCCCACTAAGGTGATTGCTCACGGCTGGAACAATAATGGCAACTCTAATATGAATCCTCTTATCACATCTGCGTTTCTGGCGGTCGCTGATGTGAACGTAATCGTACTAAACTGGGGAAGTGTTGCCCAAAATGTGAACTACCTCTCTGTGGCGAGTCAAGTTCCTAACGTTGGTCAGCATCTGGGACAATTTATAAATTGGCTTTTCAATACCGCCGGTGGAAACTTTAATCAACTACATTTGATCGGATTTAGTTTGGGAGCGCATGTCGTAGGTAACGCTGGACGCACCATCGGTGGACGTGCCGCTCGTATTACAGGTAAAATAGTATACCAATAAAAATATTTATTCTTCAATTATTCTTCACTTATTATTGAAACTGTTATAATTCAATTAAAACGTGAAATAAGAAAACATTTTAACGATCTATAAGTTGTAATATATTTAATAAAGTTGCATATTTTTATTTCAGGCCTGGATCCCGCAGGTCCTACATGGGGAGGAAATTCATTAGCTTTAAACAGGAACTCCGGAATTTATGTTGAGTCCATACATACAGACGGACGTATACTCGGTATAATGGATCCAATCTCGCATGCTGATTTCTATCCTAACGGTGGCAGGAACGTCCAGCCAGGTTGCAGTTCTAGCTCTTGCTCACACGGCCGCGCTAATGAATATTTTGCGTCCAGTGTGAGGACAAATCATTTCATCGGAAGACAGTGTAATAATCTCAATGAAGCGCAACTAGTTTCATGTAATGGCGCTCAACTCCGTATGGGTAATGGGGATATAAGCAAAAGAGGGTTCGTAATATTTATTTTTACTATTTAGAATGTGACAAAGTAATAATATAAAATAATACCTAACTTTCATTAAATTATAAAAAAATATTTTTTAAATATTTTCTTAGCAACAATATTAGAAATGACGTTATCAATTGCCACTTAGCACGGTCTTGACCCCCTGCCAGACATCTGTAAACCTTTATAAATTAAAAATGTAGGTACTTTGCAAAATGTTATATTTTTTAAAGCTGTATCCCGCACACAGCAGGGTAGGCAGATAGAACCTAGTGTTAAGACACTCCATTCCCCACTAAAAAAAAATCCCAAATAAAAAAAATTAACTTTATAATTTAGCCAAAGTTAGGTACTATTTTATATACCTTATATACCTAATGGCTGCCCAAGTAACCACCATTAAAATTTCATATTCCCTCATAGTACTTACCGGTATTGGGTGTATGCGATCTCTATAGTAATCGAAATAATGTTACGTTAAATATGAATTTTAATAATTTAATTATTATATTTATTTATGATATTATTTCTCAACTAAAATGTATAATAGTAATTAATACATATATAATAGAATAGTTAATAAAGTATTTTATATTTCTTCATTTACAGAAGTGGACTTTACTCTTTACGGACAGGCAGCAGTTGGCCGTACTAAAGATGCCAAATACTGATGTACCTTTATACAATTAATGAACATATTAATTCTATTAAAAATCTGTTACTAAGTGAGATCTAAGCGTATGTACTATGTGCCTATTATTTATTGAAAAAATAAACAAATGTTAATGTATCCAGTTTTTTTTTTCTATTTTTATTTTATTTATTCTATTTTCTGATAATTAATTTAATTTTTGCTTATTAGTATAACTAACGACGCTAACCAGTAATGGTTGAGACACTTTTAATAATAGTTTTTTATGTAAATGTTTAGTAATACGTTAGTTAAGCAACAGAAGCCTCTTAATGTATTGCAATTTTTTTATAACAGGCGTTTATTATATACGAGTACGTGTCATACGTGACGGTAGTTTTAATTCTTTTTAAATTTGAATATATCGTTAGACTGCAAGCTGATCAGTCACTAAGTTTTCATTTTATTTAATTCCTATTTCAAAATCCTCCTACGCGCCCACAGTAATCATGGAAAGGGAGAGGACGCGCTCTTGACTTTTCTGAGAAAGATCATTGAGTAATATCAACAGAAGGCTATAGAGATTGTAGTTACTTAAATAACCTTCCAATGGTTTCTTCCGATCTTATTAAAAAGATACCTTTTGATGGCATAATATAAAATGTATATGTTGCAAATTTTCTTAACTTACTTATTTTTCTAATAATTAATTTAATTTTTGCGAGGCCAGTCGTGGCACAGGGGCACAAAGTGTGCAGTCACACGCGACTGGTTGTGGGTTCGATCGATCGCTCGAGGAAATGATATTATATTTCAATTTCTTCGCTCTGGTATCGAGGCAAAGTGCGCCGTTGAGTACCGCCACACACCAAGCAATGCCTCTAACTGCTGAATGCGGGATACAGCTTGAAGTTGATTTATTTTTTATTTTTTCTTATTAATATGTTGCATTAACGATGTAATTCACAAGTAATATCACTTTTTTTATATCGTCTTCATATCACTACATGTGGGAAACCCTAGCACGATAAGAATCTTAATTGAAAATTATTTACCTACATATAAATAATGATCAATAATATTTTATCAAAAAATAGCAGATCGTATTTTACTTAAATAATCTAAACATTTCTAATATTCGTATCAAAATGGCCTTAGGGATTTCCAATTTTTTTTATCCCGACTTCTTAGAATCTAATTAGATATGATATGAATCAACTTTCCACCGGGTTAATCCTATCAACATATTATGCCAAATAACGTGATAAACGGATATTACATTTATATAACTTAATGTGTTTTTTCCTTCTAATTTATATATATATATTTTTTAATTTATTCAGATTCACCAGTGGTAATTACATAAATTTTACAATAATATTTTTAATTCTAAATTTCTTATCACTAAATGCATTACCTTTTAAGGTGAATACCGCTTGCAACATTGGAGATTAGTATACAAAAGTTTTTATGTTAATTATTGGTAAATAAAAAATAAATTTAAAAAGGATAAGTTACTATAATTATAATTTGTTAAAATAAGTACAAAAAAAGAAGAAGAAAAGAAAAAAAAAGATAAAGATTAAGTACTTGAGGTCGTCGTGGCGCAGGGGAACAAGCGTGCAATTGTAAACGCGACAGTTCAATTCCTACACAATTCTCGGGAGTGAATTTTCTTATATTTCCTATTCCTCTCTCCGTTACTGAGGCAAAGCGCGGCTCACTCAACACGTGTCTTAATGGGGAATGGAGTGTGTTTACTAGGTCCCCTCCGCGTGCCCTGCTATGTGCGGAGAAAAAAAGTAATAACTTTGGACTTCATAAAATATTTGTATGAGATCGATTTGGCGCAGCGGCACAGTATTCATTTCTTCAAAAATTCGAAAATATATTTTAGAAATTCCGACGTTTAGACTAGTCCATGGTTACTATCAGACTCTACCTAAATGTGTTTTACCTCATTAAAAATTAAAAAATTAAAAAATTAGCTTCACGCTGTATCCCGCACACAGCAGGGTAGGCAGAGGGAACCTAGTGTTAAGACACTCCGTTCCCCACTTTCTGCCGAATTTTGGAGGCATTGCGTGTTGAGTGGCAGAACTCAA
>DWMY01003484.1:0-10182 GCA_018249775.1 Heliconius hecalesia formosus | reverse complement strand
GTTCTGTAAGCGCGACTGGTTGTGGATTCGATCTCCACTCGAGAAAATGAAATATTTATTTAAATTTATATTTCAATGCCTTTGCCTTTTACGTCTTTTTGGTTCTTGAAACAAACATAAACTTGTAAACAGGCCATCGCCGAGGCCATCATTGCGCAGGGGCACAAGCGTGCAACTGTAAACGCGACGCGATTTGTGGGTTCGAATCTCACTTAGTAGAATTAAATATCATATATTTTCATTTCCTCGCTCTGGTAGCGAGGCAACGCATGGCGTTGAATTCCGCACAATGTCTCAAGAACTCAGGAAACTGAAGATTTTTACATTAAATAATAAAACTTTAGGCAAACCTTTCTGACTTTGTATGTCATTGAATATGTTGTTGGCAGGCTTTAAGTACATAGTATTTGAAAATTACAAACGATTCGATATAATTGCCACGATACGATTTGCATACGATTTTAATAAATAGTTAACAATGAAATTGAAGTCAACTTTTTTAAAACGAAAATTAAAAATCCATAATAGTATAGATAATTAATAAAAAGAAGACTTCTTATATAAAATTAAGAAATCCCTTTATGAAATATTTATTAATAAATATTTATTAGAAAAAAGCTCATCAAACTTAAGCTTTTTTCTATGACTTAACATATTAAGTATGATTTCTATACCTTTAAAGGACATATGTAGATCTAGATAAAAAGTGCGTGAAAAATTTCCTCAAATTTCCTAAGTTTTTCTCACTGTAACTGTGATATAGATAATAGGCAGCTATTTCGCAAATCTAGTCTCTTATACATTTTTACTATATGTTTTCTTAAATTATTAATTCAAAATATCTATAATATAGATACAGATTCTTTATCTATATCTGATAAATCTTTGTTTATAAACGCCTCAATTTTAATTTATGGCTAAAACAAGTTTGTGCTACACATTTTTTGGCAATTCTCCGATAGATGGCAATACAAGTGCTGAGTAAATAAAAATAGAAAAGAGATACCAAATACATAAATATAATAAAAAAATAACATTTTTAATATATTTGTAGATAAAATTATTTAAAATTATTTGTTTATTTATTTAAATTATACCACTTAACCCCAATAGTGTTTTCTTCCTGACACTAATGCCATTCAACGCTTGTCAGCTGTCATAATCAGAATATTTATGACAGGCCCCAAACATTGCATTTATTATTTACCATACGAAATTTAAAATAATATATAATTACGTAGTGTATTGCCTTTTTATAATATGCCTAAATTAAAATATATATTAAAAAATCTCTTTGATATGTAATAATATATGATTTTTCTTATAAAAAAGAATGAAATGAAACTAAAACATGGCTATTACGATATGTTCGTTCATACTTGTGCAAAATATTCTTCCAAAATTGCGGTTCGTCATTATAACGATGGAACGTACAAAAATTACTCTTATTCTGAGTTATACGGGGTGTGTGAGTACATATCACAAAATTTACAACAGCTAACATGTAAAAAAGGTATAATAGGATTGGTTTCCAACCGGAATATCTTAATTCCTTGTGTTATTGCTGCGTAAGTAAAGATACTATATATCATGTATAGACTGGAATTAATCTTTGATACTAACAATACTTTTTCTTAATTTTCAGAGTACAT
The DNA here is from genome assembly GCA_018249775.1 of Heliconius hecalesia formosus. Classification (NCBI taxonomy): domain Eukaryota; kingdom Metazoa; phylum Arthropoda; class Insecta; order Lepidoptera; family Nymphalidae; genus Heliconius; species Heliconius hecalesia. Next base: position 8,530 of record DWMY01003484.1, on the reverse strand, counting down.
AAATGTAGCCCAACATTCATGTTTCTAGACCCAACTCAACATATAGAAAAAATTGCCAATGACGTCAAATTCACTGCGCTAATTGCAATCAGAGAGCCAGAAAACAATACTTCATTAGAATTTTTTGATAAAAAACCTGATAAATCTGTGACAATTTTCAATTTAATAATTGATTTGTATGCCTTAAATGCAAATACAAATCATAACAATTATGTGCCTGATCATTCTTACATAGCAATGACATCTGGTAGTACTGGAGAACCGAAACATATTAAAGTCCCTGTACAATGCATGCAACCAAATATAGAAGATTTGACTAAAATATTTGGAATTACACCAAATGATATAATATATTTTTCCACTCCTTTAACATTTGATCCATCAATGATAGAAATTCTCCTAGCTTGTATGAATGGAGCATCTTTATTGATTGCTCCTGAAAAAGTTGACGCTCTTTTTCCCGAGAAAAATGAAAACTCAATAACATTTTGGCAAACAACGCCATCAAAATTCTTTCAATATTCAAATTCAGATATTAAAAATAAAATTTTAAGTGGAAACTCCTCATTGAAAATATTAGCACTTGGTGGTGAACCTCTGAATGGTATAAAAATATTAAAAGAATCAAAACATGTTAATAATAAAACTAGAATATTTACTCTATATGGTGTTACTGAAATGTCCTGCTGGGCTTCTGTGGCAGAGTTAGATTTGAATCGAATATTAAATGATCGAGAAGTACCTCTTGGTGATTGCTTATCTGAAACAGAAATAATTCTTAAGCCATGTCATAAAAGTAACACAAGCAAAATTATTTTAGGTGAATTTTTCTTTTATTATTATATTATTAGTATAATCATTTATATAACTAATATATTACCGACACAGCACAGTAGTAAACTGACAGTCATAATTACTTATTCTACTTATTTATATTGTAACTATTCGAAATTTTAGAAAATACATATATATATATATATATATATATATATATATATATATATATATATATATATATATATATAAATATTTAATACCTATTATTATTCATTACAGCAAGTAAGACAAGAAAATGTACAATACTCAACAGAGTTAATCAATCAAATGAAGAAAACTTAAAATATATTGACACAGGTGATTTAGGAGAACTAAAAAATGGTACAATTTACTATAGAGGCCGTACAGATGATGTTATAAAAAGATTTGGACACAAAGTTAACTTACAAGGAATAGAAAGTACAATAATGCAATGTCCAAGAGTAAAGACATGCTCATGTATTTGGTTACCGAAACCTAACATATTAGTAGTTTATTATTCTTCTGAAAATCTAAGCAGTCAAGAGTTATCAGATTTTTTGAAATGTAAACTAGATGATAAGCATTGGCCTGATAAAATAATTAGAGTGGATAATTTACCAATAAATTCACATGGAAAAACTTCAAAAGAAATTCTATCACAAATGTTTGAAAATTCACACTTTACACATACTTTTGACTCTTTAAAAGATTTATTGTTGAAAGAATTAAAAACATTATTGAACAGACAATTTATTTATGAGGAAATAAAAGATACAGATTTTTTTTCTATTGGTGGTACCTCATTTCAGGCAGTAGCTTTATGCAATAAAATATCTACAATTTCACCTCAATTCGGAAAATTTATTTTGCCATATTTGCTCACTCATGGTAACAAAATTAGTGAAATATTGTCAGTGGCTATAAAGCAATTAAGACTGGAAGATAAAAAGTCAAAGAAAAGATTAAAGAGGCCAATGTCTATCACTGAAAGCTTATCAACAAATCAATCAGTTAAGAAAGTAATGGAAAATTCCACATCAGGTTCTATAGAGTTGATCAATGTATGGAGTTATGATACTGGTAAATGTGTTGATGCATCACCTACACTGTTTCAAAATGGCCTGTAAGTTTCAATATAAAAAGTTATATTTTCTAGCTTCATATTGTATTGCATATGGCAGGGTAGACCGCGGAAACATGTCCAAGGACATCAATCAATGTCCTAATTTTCTGTCCAATTTTCGAGAGATTGCGTGTTAAGTGGTGGAATTCTACGACGCGCTATATGTTTTTACCAGATCTGAATAAAAAGTATCCATAGAATGAATGGGACTCAAATCCACAGCTGACGCTTTCCACTGAGACATGGTTAAACTGTGTTACAACGGTCTAGTAGAAATTATGGTCGAACACTTCTTTCACTTTTACAGCTTCACGCTGTATCTCGCACACAACAGAATAGGCAGATGGAACCTAGTATTAAGAAACTCCGTTCTCTACTTTCCGCCGAATTCTGGAGGCATTACGTGTTGAGTGGCGGAACTCGATGTCGCGCTTTGCGCCGACACCAGAGCGTTCATTTCGCTGAAATGAAAATATAAATTTAAATAAATATTTCATTTCCTCGCGTGGGGATTGAACCTACAACCAGTCAATTTTACAGGCACACTTTGTGTCCCTGTGCCATGACTGACCTTTTTCTTTATTTAATAAAAAAATTACTGCAAATATAAGATTTTATTGATTTTTTTTCTATATGAATAAAATTATCATCATCATTCTTTAATTTCTTTTGTTTCGGTAATTTGAAAGAAAAACCCAATCTGTTATAGGATTGATTATCTGTCCGTCTTTCTGTCTGTCAACAATCCGATTAATGATTCCGTTTTTTTAGACGGAATCCTAAAAACAATAACCTTGAAATAAAAAATTAATTATTTTGCTAAACTAGTCGGTTTCCTTCATTTCAGCAACATTTACGTGACTGTGGGCAGCCATTCGGGGAAAATAGTTTGTATTGACGCAATCAGCGGCATAACGCAAGGCACTTTGCAAGTGAAATCTCGTATCGAAGCCCCAGTTCTTTGTTACAATGATACTTTATCCACTCCCTATGGAGCCGTCGGAACTTACGACGGAACCATTGTATGCTTTACATTGGAAAATTGTGAACAAATATGGAAAATAAATATCGGTTCTATGATCAAAAGTAAAGGAGTTTTTTGTAAAGGACGAATATATATAGCGTCGTATGACGGTTTTATACGCTGTATTGATGCTTCGGTAAATCCTATTTCCTACAGATATCATAAATATAAAAGTTGTGAGGATGGATGTTTGTTGCACTTTCACGCAAAAACTAATGAACGGATTTAGATAAAAGATGAGGACGATGGCGGATTTAGATGAAACTTTGCAGTAATTTAGCTTATACGTTAGAATATTTTTTAAAAGATTTTGTATAATTTGGCTGTAATATAACAATAAGTTGGAGCGGCGAAGCCGCGGTTGAGTCGCTAAAAAATATTTTGACTGTAATACAAAGGAAAATTATCTTTATAACAATGTAAATAAAATTTTATTATTTGCTTTACCCGTATGTACCATTGTTATCGTTCACAGACGGTATCATTTTTAATGATAAAAATGTTTTTATTATTGTACTAGAGCATAAAACTGCAAAATATTTAATTTCAAGTACTGTGCTATGTGCGGGATATAGCATGAAGCTGATTAGCTTCACGCTATATCCCGCACACAACAGGGCAGTCAGAGAGAATCTAATGTTAAGACACTCCGTTCCCCATTTTCCGCGGAATTCTGGAGAAATTGAGTGTTAAGTGACAGAACTCAACAGTACAGTTATTATTTAAAGTTCATTACTTTAATAATTATGTACTAGTGTATAAGAACTTAATAGTTTCTCTACACGATTTTTGGTTCAGCCATTTAACAGGTGTGACATGGTGGCCCTACATAGTGCAGTAATATTTTTCTTTATCTATTTTACCCATTGTACTCCTATACAATTATAATTTATTTTACAGACGGGAGAAGTCAAGCGTACAATACGTGTAGCCGACCAGGCAATATCTGCTAACTTAGTTACAGCTAAGAACGAGGTCATCCTCCTAGGAACTTTATCAGGAACGTGCGCAAGCGTTGACATCGAGTCTGAGACAGTAGTATGGCGCGGCTCAGTCAGCAGCCCCGTATTCTCAAGCCCTGTTCTATATGATAATGATAAATACGTTGTATTCGCGGAAGTAAATGGCGAAATACATTGTCGGACAGTTGAAAAAGGCATCAAGGTGATTTATACAGTTTTTGCTAGTCTATTTTTTTGCTATTATTCACAAAACTAATGACGTTTTTTTGTACACTTTTTATCAGATCTGGAAGTATCAAGGCGCAAAGGGAAATATATTCTCTTCATTTTACATTAAAGAAATAGATAAATTTAAATGGAGGATGGTTTTTGGATGTCATGATAACAAAGTTTATTGTGTCAACATAAAGAATTTTCAACCAAATCTCAATTGGAAAACTGAATTCATGTCCCCTATTTACTCAACACCCTGTGGATTAAATGACAAATATATATTAGCGGCGTCTAATAATGGAAAATTATGTATACTTAACAGTGAAAATGGTTCCATAGTCTCTGAGTATATGCTACCAAATGAGACATTTTCTTCACCTGCTGTATATAAAAATTATATATTTATTGGATGCAGAGATGATCATCTTTATTGTTTAAAATATGTTAGAAGTTAATTATAAAATTGTTTTCCCAAATTTTTGTATGTATGATATACTAATAATAACTTATTTTTGTAACTTTTAGTTTTATGTAAATTATTTTTAAATTGTAAGCAGTTAAAAGGTATTTGGAATTAAAATTAAGACTTTTGTTGTATCAGTAACTTTATTTATGATCTTACACAGAACATTTATGTGTATAGTGAGCATTCATACATTGACATTATTTAAATGATATGGATACACAGATGTAGAATCAGATTTTGGAATGCATTTAAAATGCACAAACTAACCTCTTGTGCAGATCATTACATGCCTTAATTTCAAATTATATATAAAAGCATCCTTAAATGATGAATAAATCTTATAAATAACAATCTGTATATTTTTTTAGTTAATGTTTAATAAAAATAAAATGCTACAAGTAAAGAATAAGAGATGTTCAACTCTACTGCAACACATCAAAGCTCATAAAATTTTCCCAATATCCCTAATTGAACATTTATTTAGCCAGTATATAAACAAATATTAAAATTAACAAGCAATATACATTATTTGACAATATTTACTGCTCCTCTTCGCCCAATTCCAATTTAACTTTGGAGAAATCAAAGTCTTCACCAGTACCTCTCTTGTAGATCTTAAGAACATCTAAGCAAGTAGTTTCAAAGTGTGTGGTTGCATCATATGACTCTGAAATAAATATTTGACTTTGGCTGCCATCGTCAGTAGGCTCATAGTAATCGGATACAGACACAAATTTCTGCCTTATAGGTCCCAAGAGGTCCACACCAGGCTTAATCTCAGACTCAGGATCATTAGTTTCCACAGTTGTAGAGACCATGGCAATAAACCAACCTTTGGCAGCAACTTGATGAGTATAAGACACCAGAGATACATAAATATCAGAATTTCTTCCAACCTGCTTTTGTGGAATAATGATCTGAGTAGACAAAGCATCCTTGGTGTTAGTTATAGGATGATCTAACAAGCAAATGCATCTGATCACTTGACCCTTCTTACGTACTCTGTCAGGAACATAGCTAGGGTCACAGTAGACTTGCTTGCACTTGGCCACTTCATTGCCAGAACGCACACCAACCACTTTTCCTCCTTCACCAAGCACAATCTCATCAATTGGCTTATCTAACATATAAGTTCCTCCATATATAGCAGAGAGCCTAGCAAATCCTTGAGGCAATTCTCCCAAACCATACATAGGATAGAGATAAGGAGACTTACCATATCGAGCTAGGGAATCAGAATACAGCTTAATACGGTGAATGGTCTGAATAGCGGGTTGTTGAAGATAGTTGTCATCCAAGTAAAGAGCCAAGGCATGACCTGTGAAGTCTTGGGTGTTCTTGTCTAAGCCAAATTTATCATAAAGTGATTGCATATTTGCTTGACTAGGATCAAAATCTTTCCAAGTCTTGGCATCTTCTTCTTGAAAATCTTGAACGTATATCAAGAAATTACGGAAACGCCTCTTTTCAAACATACCCATCAGGTCAGATGCTAATGCTTCCTTTTGATCCACTGGGACTTTCGAAATTTTACCACCCTTATACACATAGCTACCCTCAACAGATTTAAACTCAAGGTACCGGGTGACGCCCGTATGGATTAACAGCTTAACAAGAAGTCCATTCGCCATTAAAAATTTAGGAATCAAATCCACATTCCAGTCGCGGCCACGGCCGTAAGTTTCATCAGGCGCTGGTGCATTGAACTTTGCGAACAATTCTTCTAACGGGGTAATTGATGCTGATTCACCACCGTAATACTTGTTACGATCAATGTGCAGAACCTTTTTTCCAGACACAGAAAGCATTCCACTTAGAATACATTCTTTTAGACCGGTGCCTAAAACGATCGCATCGTACTCTTCATCCATGTTGACGTGAAATTATTGCAGTTAGATTCTTACAAGATTAGTAATAAAATATTAACCGGGGAAGAAATGTCAAAATGTCGGAAGTATCAGAAAAGTACACGAATATGTCTGCCGGGGATGACGTCGACGAGTTTATATCAATACCAACATTAGACACTAAACCCATACTAACCATAGTTAATATTATAATTTTATTTTTATCGTTGCGAAATTTTTTCTTAAAGTATATATTATTATACAATGCTTATACACATTTTTGTATATTAAAATATATTATTTACATTTGTTAAAATCATATGCAAAACAACAACATTAATGATAAACTAAATTATATAAAAGAAATTTAAGATTTTTCCCTTGTCTATGGTTCCAATTTGTGATGTTGTCAATCTGTCAAAGTCAGTCGGTCGGTCAACTTTGCTTGTTTTTGAGTTTGTCTTGTGCCCACTTCACGTGCGACTGTATTTTTCGTGGCGGTTAAATATTACTGTATTTTATCTTTCAATCTACTTACCGAAAAATGTTTTTAGTTTTGAAACTTTTTAAATCATTTAGCTTTTATGAATATATTCCTAAAATATGAACTATGGTGATGTGTGAAATAGTGATCAGATGATTTCAGACCATATGCTTCAACTTTTCGACACATTCTCTTTAGATGAATTGAGAGCAATAAAATACACGGTCCGACGCACTAAACAACGAGATTTTAAATGAGAGGAAAAAGCGAGCTGAACGACCTTCAGATGAATAAAAATGTCAACAGAAGGAAGTGGAGAGACTCCTTCGGCGATACCGAATTTGCCAGGAGCACCAGAGCAAACATATCTTTTTCCGAAAGTGAAAGGACATTCGAGGTCCATAAGTCATGGTGGGGTGCCGATGTTGGCTGGGAACCCTGCAAATGCTCGACAGCCCCTCAAATCGGCTATGCGAGGACATCAGCGTGCTTTGTCCCACGGTCAGATTGGCGAAGGACAACGAGCAGCTTCTGGTCCAGGTCACAGTCGAACCGGTAGTCGTACGGATTTTATTCTACCACCTGGGCATCGAGAAGCTGCTCCTGCGAGTGCGCAACCTCGTTTATCGTCAGTACGAGGACATCACTCTCGTCAGGCATCGCGATCGGACTCCATTTACACATTACGTCGGGCATCAGTGGTGGCTCCATGGCGTCGGGCGGTGTTTTGGTTGATGCGTCGTCAGCAACCAGCTGTTGATAACAGACATTTAATAGTCATCCCCAATCATCTTGTTCCTGATAAGACTCCTCCTAAAGATCACCCAAATGGGCAGAGATGCAATAACAAAATCAGGACTACTAAATATACATTGCTCTCTTTTATACCTAAGAACCTTTTTGAGCAATTCCATAGGATTGCAAATGTGTACTTTATATTTATAGTGTTATTAAACTGGGTGCCAGCCATTAATGCATTTGGTAAAGAAGTGGCGATGCTACCAGTGTTATTTGTGCTTGGAGTGACAGCCATCAAAGACTTGTTCGAGGACCGTAGAAGACACCTATCTGACAAAAGAATTAATAACTCCTTTTGTAGAGTCTACAAGAAGTAAGTGGCTTATAAATTTTATGACTTAATAAAATAATAAGGCCATCATGGCACAGTGACATAGCTAACTATAGATACAACAATTGTTTGATTCTCTTTTGGGGAAATTAATTGTTTTCATTTCTTCTTTCTGATAACATGACCAGAACAATGCCATGACATGAATACTGCACTGAGTTTGGCCAATCAGCACACAATCCCTCAAAAATTAGGCAGAAAGAGTAGCATGGAGTGTCTTAACAAAATTAATAACAATTTTTTATCATTAACAAAATCTTTTATAATTATGGAACTATAGCATTTAGAACCGTTTTAAAAATTACAATGCATATGGACATTTTTTTACCCACAAAGTATTTATAAATTATTTTAATTTAATAAGTAAATACCATTTAGATTGCCTTTAGCTTTTGATTTCATTACTAACTAACACACATTAACAATGTGATGCAAACTAGTTGGGCAAATATGACCTTGATTAAATAAAAACAAGAAAGACACA
>DWMY01003483.1:0-10183 GCA_018249775.1 Heliconius hecalesia formosus | reverse complement strand
AAGCGCGGCGTTGAGTTCTGCCACTCAACACGCAATGCCTCCAAAATTCGGCAGAAAGTGGGGAACGGAGTGTCTTAACACTAGGTTCCCTCTGCCTACCCTGCTGTGTGCGGGATACAGCGTGAAAATCATAATTCATTTGTTGGATATAGAAGTCAATCATTATAATCCGAACCGTTTGAATTAAAACCCCTTACTATGACTGACCCTTTCTATATACCCCTTATTGTGACTGACTACATAAAGCATTAATACGTATATAAAAATTGTATCATTAGGTCTCAACTAACAGTATTGCTGACCTACTCATTCGTTAACAGTTAAATCATTTAATCTTTAAGCATTGCCATACATTTTTAAACAATTAATTCTTAAACATTCTGAGGTCAGTCGTGGCGCAGGTGCAAAAAGTGTGACTCTAAATGCACCTGGTTGTGGGTTCAATCCTCATTCGGGGAAATGAAATGTTTATTTACATTTATATTTTCATTTCTTCTCTGAGATTTCGAGGCATAGCGGGGCGTTGAGTACTCAACACGCAGTGCCTCCAGAATCCAATAGAAAGTGGGGAACGGAGTGTCTTAACAATAGTTTCCCTCTGCCTTCTCTGATGTGTGCGGGATACAGCGTAAAACAGCTGATTTAATATTTTTTCTTATCTTTTTCAGGTACACGAAACGCTTTACTGGTCGTACAATGGTGATATATTACGTATCAACGGGACATTGACCCTGGTGTTTTAAGATGCACTCGTGAGAGCCTAACGGTAAGAATGAATGGAAGTGGAACACCAGAACTCCAATTTGGACAAAACTCATGGTTGAATGCAAATGTAAGGGACTTTACCTTGGGTAAAACCCAGTGCCCCAAATCTTTGTAAATACGATTTTGATATGAAAACGGAAGCAATTTAATATATTGCGTGTTCAGTCGTTACAGTTACGAATAAATTGTGTGTTGCTACGTTTTAGTATATTGTTCATACATATAAAATAAATATATTATTGTATAAAAATCAGCTTCACGCTGTATCCCGCACATAGCAGGGTAGGCGGAGAGAACCTAGTGTTAAGACACTCCGTTCCCCACTTTCCGCCAAGTTCTGGAGGCATTGCGTGTTAAGTGGCGGAACTCAACGCCGCGCTTTGTCTCGACACCAGAGCGAAGAAATGAAAGTTTAAATGTAAATAAATAATTCACTTCTTCGAGTGGGGATCGAACCCACAACCAGTCCGTTTTACAGTCACACTTAATGCCCCTGCGCCACGACTGGCATCTATTATTGTATACATTTATTATTTTATATTTATATTGGAAAAGCAAAATAAACTATTTATATTTTATCATTAAAATCAAATCTACAAGTAGACTCTTTATTAAAATAGAAGTTCGCTCACAAATGTCTAACGATCATGAAACAATAACACGCACTTCATTGTATACAGTTGTTCCTTTAAAGTAAATTTATAATGTTCGATAATCTTTATAATAATATTAATAGCTATGGTTATAATTATGTAGTATAATATGAACCTTAGGGCGTTGTATAATTATTGATAATTGTGAAACAACTGAGAAACTTTATCCTCCTTTTTGTATAGTTTATACAATATTTTTTTTCTATAATTAAATTTGATAAAAATATAAGTGAGTTACTTCTCAATATTTCATTATTATTTTTTTTTAATGCAATGGAATGAAAGATATGATAGGTACATATTTTATAAAGTACCATACTTCAATATATTTTTACTATTCATTACTTTAGAAAATGTTAAAAATAAACAAAAGAAGTTGTTTTATAAATCTGTAAATAATTTGAGTACATAATTTTTTTCTTCGTAATTATCGATACTAAAGAAAGCTTAAACTTGATTGTATACATATAAAATCTGATTATAATCCTTATAAAGTACTTCTTACCTGATGTAAACAACGTAACAACAACACAAATAAAAAAAAAATAAGTAGTTTTTTATAATAAACCTGAGGTTGTTTAAATGGGTAGGATAAATTATGAATATGTATCTACATATCAATTGTTATATAAACGCAATAACCAACAATTAACGAAGAAAAAAAAACAACACCAGAAGAAACGTAATAGTGATGAATATAAATGTCGTAAATTATAATGAGAAACGATTCTAAAGCTTATATAACATTACTTATAAGAATAGGCCAATAAAAAATAATACAGGATCCGATATAATAATAAAATATCCGCATATAATAATATACCTACGTACGTATAATTATGATTTATGCAAAATATATTATCAAATCAGCTTCACGCTGTATTCCGCATATAGCAGGATAGGCAGAGGGAACCAAGTGTTCTCCGCTCTCCACTTTCCGCCGATTTTTTCGGGGCATTTCACATTAAATGGCGGAATTCAACGCTGGGCTTTTTGCCTTGGTGCCCGAGCGAAGAAACGAAAATATTAATTATATAATAAATAATTCATTCCCGGAAAAATATATATGTATATATAAATATATATATATGTTGTTCAAATTCGGAAATGAATTCAAGTTCAAATTTAGGACATATGTATTTAATATGGCATCTGTTATTAACAATATTATGTAAAACAGTTACATTTCACACCTTGAAGCCTGATTTCCACCGCGAGCGGAGCGGGCTCATTAAGGACCACGTTAAACTCGCAAGAGTAAACTACATACTTCTATTTCTATCAATGAATAGTCTCAAGAATAGGTTCCGCCTAGGAATTACGCGCTCATTTGTCTTTCGCGTTGGAAAACAGGCTTAAGGTGTCTAAGTACCTATAGCACACTTACCTAACGAATTACTTTTATTCAAAATTAAGCTCAAGTGTTAGATTAGATAAGTCATTATTTTAGCAGTAGATATAAATTATAACCAGAAACTGCAGGATTTTCTAGTAGGCAAGTTGAAAATAATATAGTAAATAGTTTTTACATTGCTTATAGTTCAATCAATATATTCCAATTTTTGTATTGTATTGTGCCCATTTTATCGCTTTTTGAGTATCGACTAGTATTGTTTTGCGATACACTGTAAGCTCCCAACTTTTTCTGCTGAACTCCGGAGGCGTTGAGTGTTGATAGGCGAAACTCAACGCCGTTAAATAAATATTATATTAAGATACATAATAAATGAGTGATGAGTAATTATATAAACTTTTTTATATTTAGCTATGCTGCACACATAAACTTTTCTTTGAAATAAGTTGTTTTAGGTTTAATATTACGATATTTTTGTAATTTATTTTTATGTAAAATGTTTTTTGTGATTCAATAAAATTTTCAACGTTCTATTGCAGAAATCGCAGTTTAAATTCCAATAGTATAATAATGTAAAAAGTTCTGTAAATAATAATAATTTAAGTTTTTTAAACATTGTTAATAATATTGAGTGTATGCCATTTGTAAAGCTTTAATATCACTTTATAAATTATTATCGTGTTAGTCATATTTTATATGTAAATAAATAATAAACATAAGTACTTTTAAATTTAAATTTATATACGTACGTACATACGTACTTATATTATTTAAGATTTATATAATAAGATTTTATTGTAAAGTTTCTTATTTTTTTAAATAAAAAGTTATAACCTATATACATTATTTTATCATTTATATATCTAGAAGTTATAATCGTCGTCCATGCACCATTGTTTCAGAGCTCTTATATCATTGATAACCTTAGCCATTATGGATATCTTTAAACAGCGTCTGGCTTCCCGTTTGGGATTCGATTCCAACTCGAGTCGAGAAATGAATTATTTTAATTTCTCCTGTCTGATAATATAAAGTGCAGCGTTGAGTTCCGCTGCTCAACATGCAATGCCTTACATTTCAGTGGAATGTGGATTACGGAGTATCTTGCCACCAAGTTCGCCGTGTCCACTATGCTACATGTAGGATATAGTATAAATTAAAAAAAATATCAATTCAATTTAAGTCTTTTGCAAAGTATATACATAAAAAAACATTGATCACGTAACTCCGATCACAAGATTTGGAATAAATTCAAAAATATTGATGAATTAAAATATTTAAATATAAATCGAATAAAATAAAGGCCGAAATTTTACTAATTTTACACTGTTCTCACTAGCTACCCTGCAATAGGTATGCAGGATACAGCGTGAAGTTGAAGATGCTTCTTATTGATTCAGTTGTAGATTTATAAATATTTTTGAAGTAGAGGCTAAATAGGTCAAATCAAATTGTACTTAGTTTAGGTGAAACACATTATTATAAAATTTAAAAAAAACCGGTCTAATTTATTTCCCCAGTGTATAAATAATTCAAACCCAAAACCATCGTATTTACAATCAGACACACACTGAGCCGAGATGTCCTCATAATATGTAAATTATATATGCATATATATATAAAATATTTACGCAGTAATATATTTAAATTTATGCAATAATAATAATTGATACAAAATAACTATCTTATTAAATCTAGTATCTATCAAGCAAGCCAAAAAATATAAAAAACATGGAGATGCCGGGGATCGAACCCGGGGCCTTTCACATGCAAAGCGAACGCTCTACCACTGAGCTACATCCCCATGTACTTATATCTAGAATATATCGACATAATACATCTTTAACTAACATTATTACCTTCTAACCTTAGTTGTGAGAAAAAATATTTAATACCATACCATACTCGTATATAAATTATTGTAGAAAAAATATAATTATACGTAATAAAGTAATAAATAAATCGCAGAGTAACAAGTGTTCGCAAAGTACTTAAAGTAAATATCTACATGACCATATAAAGCGTTCCGCTCTATATTATATTATTTTTTCAGCTTCACGCTGTATCCCCCATGTAGTCGGGTGTGCAGAGAGAGCCTAGTGTTAAGATTCTCCGCACCCCATTATTCGCTGCATTCTGGAGGCTTTGTCCGTGTTGAGTGACAGAATTCAACGCCGCGCTGTGCTTCTAAACAAGAGCGCAGAAATGGAAATATTAAATATTTAATTTCCTCAAGTGGGAATTAAACCCACAACCTCTCGCGTTTGGTAGACCACGACTGGCCTAAATTGTAAATATAATTTTTAAAAATATTTAAATCACATATAATATTTGTAGCGTCGTTGTCCAGAGGTTAATGACAGTGCATGAGGCGTAAGAGGTATGCCGTTATTACGTAGCGTTTAAAGCTCCGTTCTCTTCGACTACCGTGTTGAAAAAAAAATTGGTATATGACTTGACCGTCTCAGTTTATGCCACGCAAATTGCATATTTAATTAAATTCAAAATTCAAACTCAAGGCACTCCGTTCCCCACTTTTCCCTCTTTTCTCTCACTGTTGACCACCAACCCGGAAATTGGTACGGAATCCTCGGTGGGCGAGTCCGACTCGCACTTAACCGGCTTATTTTACTTAACATTTTTTTTCTTTTGGTACCTTTTTTTAGCTTCACGCTTTAACCCGCACATGGCAGAGAGAACCTGGAAACCTATTGTTAAGACACTCCATTCCCATTATGACACTTTGAGCCAAATTCTAAAGGCATTGGCTGTTCAATAGTTGAACAAGAGCGAAGAAATTAAAATATTAAACATTTAATTCCCCTCTATTAATATATCTGTTAAGCTGTAATCATTTCGGAATTACAAAAAGTAATATTTACAGTACCATATCTCTTTACACTTGACCTATTGGTTTGTTGGTTGGTTTTAATTACAATAAACTCTTTATCTTTACCAACAAAAACTGATATTTACTTTTTGTAAATTATATTAGAGTGTACTAATGAAAAAATATTTTATCTATCTAAATCTAAATTAAATGAAATGTACAGTATATGTATAGGTACAACGTTTTAATACTAAATGACTCGCAGAAAGTGTAATATATTAGATCACAACAGATAATCTGACCTCATGGTATTAAAACCGATCTATTTTTATAATAAAAAAATATGAATATCATGTTATGATTAAAAAAAGTACATAAAACTTTTCCGTAAATTACAGAAAAAGCACAACCGGAACTACGCGGCGTAGAACACTGAAATTTGGCATAAGTAAGTTCCTCGGGGAGTATAGGGCTTCTCTAAATTATTACGAGAATGGGGAAAAAACGGAGAGTTTTACGTTTTGCTAAACAGTTTTGCATTTTGTTGAACATTTTATTACAATATCATTATGAAATTAAAATGACTCCAACGTTCATAAATGTAATATGAAAGCCGCAATCATCTTATAAATGTCTGTATTCACAAAAATATATATTTAACATATAGATATATAAAATATAGATATATTAGATACATTCAGATATATTAGATTAAAAGGTTTCATTTTCTACTTGGGACGGAGTGGCGATAAGTGGTAATAGTGGTAAGCCCCGAGGTCCTTTCGGCCTAAATAATATGTACAAAGTAAATGTGTGAATATAAAGTATGAATACTGACCTTTTCATAAAATGAAAATTTTGTATAATAGTTTTTTCTGTCTTAAAATTATAAACATGTAAAATTATGAACATTATGAACATCTCAGTATTTTTTTTTTACTTTTATAAAAAGTTATACGTAAACTTTTGTACATAATATTCAAAATAATTATACAACTGTAATTACTCACGCGATAGGTATTTATTTTAACTTCACGCTGTATTCCATACATAGCACGTAACCTAGAGTCAAGACACTATCGTTCTCCACATTCCGCCCAATTCTGAAGGCATTGCGTTGAGTGGCGGAACTTAACCCAGCTCTTTGTCTCGTTACCAGAGCGAGGAATTGAAAATATCAAATAATTAATTTCCTCGAATAGGAATCGAACCCACTCCCTGTGGCTTTAACAATTTTACACTTTGGCCTACGCGCCACGACTGACCTTAAAATAAAATACCTAATATTACCAAAATTCTGAATCTGAAATCAAATAAATTTCAAGTTATTCAATTCTGAAATGGCTTATTTTACATAAATTAAAAGTTTTTATAAGTTCACCTTACCGTATTTATATTTATTAAGTATTGGAGTACAAGTAAGTTATTAAATTGGCGTTGCTGCCTCAAGAGATCTTCGTAAAGTGCCCGTTGTGATAATTTAATAATCGTAATATCGAGGTATGGATGGAGCCTTATCTCAATTTGCTAAACTTACTATTTACCTAAATTATTTAAAATTACAAGATATATACAGGTACACTTTTTAACGTTATTATATTAATCTTTCCATATTTATCGTAATAAAAATTTGCAACGGAATATTGTCGTTTGATTTGCTCGAAGTCAAAGACTGTAGAGCTCTGTTCTTGCTGGGTACACCGGTTAAGATAAACCCTGAATATAAAATGTGATTACAATACTTAACTTTATTTATGTTTATATGAAACAAATGGCACAAGTGTGACTGTAGACGCGACTGGTTGTGGGTTCAATTCCCACTCAAGGAAATTGTTTAATATTTAATATTTTCATTTCTTTGCTCTGGTGTCAGGACAAAAGCGCGGTGTTAAGTTGCGCCACTCAACACACAATGCGTCAAGAATGTAGTGCAAAATGGAGAACGGATTGTCTTAACACTAAGTTCCCAAAGAATGTCTTTATAGCACCCATTCCTTAATATTGAGGAAATATCTAATACTAAACGTGTTCTTTTAAGATTTTTAAGTTATTCTGTATTTCCTAGTCGGACTGATACAATTGCATAGATATAGTTCATTAAGTTGCATTTAATTAATATTCATAATATATTAATTAAATGCAACATATAACACCAGACGGTTCCTTATTTTAAAAAAATATAATCATTTGTGACGTAAAATGTTAGTATTTCTGCGTTTATATAAAAAAAGTTATGGACATTGAATGTGGAATAAATGAAAATTGCTACAAACTTCATTATTATAAACTAATTAATAAATAAATTATCAATATTTTTCGAGGCGCAGGGCCACAAATGTGTGACTGTAAAATCGACTGGTTATGGGTTCGATCCCCTGTCGAGGAAATGAAATATTTATTTACATTTATTTTTTCATTTCTTCGCTCTGGTGTCGAGGCAAAGTGCTGCGTTCAGTTCCGCCACTCAACACGCAATGCCTCCAGAACTCGGCGGAAAGTGGGGAACGGAGTGTCTTAACACTAGGTTCCCTCTGTATCCCTTCGTATTTACGATTTAATTCCCACGAGTGGGAATCGAGCCCACGATCCACCGTCCATACCAAATTTTACTTACACATTAAATAGTACATATAAATTAAAACAAATATACCTACTAAACGTATGTATTCGATTCCCTCTCATATTTCCTTTATAAGTATTTATCTATAAGATACCTATATAAAAAATATAAACCTCCATAAATTACCAAAAATATAAATATTTCCTATAGTAAATATTACCCATGCAATGGTGCGGTAAATCCCCAAGCCGTGGATAAAGTAGGTATTAGGGCGACGAACACCCTAACAATGAACGCCGTTCTAAGGAAAACTTCCGTAACCGGTTTCCACTGTTTGCGTTTCAGATATTGGTTAAGTTTAAGATCCTCAGACTTTTCGCTATTAAATTTTATCCGAACCAAGTATATAGTGGATGCCTTGTTAGTTGTATGTATATTTGTACCTTTCTTATTGTGGACAAAACGAGAATACAATTTTTTTTTTCTCTAGATAACCTTTAAGCTAACCTTTAAACTGTCGATCTTTATCAACAATTTTATAAGTTTTTTGATCCAATAGCAATAATTACACTTTTTGAATAACTCATTACACTTTTTTAATAGATACTAAATATACGTGATTAATCCGGTTAAATAGTTTCACTTAAAATAACTTTTTTTTTTCCTTTTTGTTAATATAGTTATAGGAAATGATTATGTTATGTTGTTCATATTGTTGTTCATGTGTGTTTATCAATTTTTTTTTTTTAGCTTCACGCTTTATCCCGCAGCGAAGTGTTTATTAATTTATTAATCAGTTATATTTTATCATTATAACGCAACTGTTATAAACGTTATCATTATTATAAAGTGACAAGTAATAATAAGTTATTAAAGAATGATAGATATAAACTATTATATAAATAAATATATGAATTACAAAAAGTTGATTTCTTCGATCGAAGTACGCTATATTTCTAAAGATTTTATTGATTCTACTCTAATAATCGATTTTTTTTACAATTATCCATACATTTAATGCAAAGCATGTAAAGAGTTTAAAATTATTGAATATAAAATGTTTCATATGTAAATACCGCTTTTGGAAACGGTTTACCCATAGTACCTACCTGATGATACAATAAATTACTACGACATATTGGTTTTACATACAAAGTGATTGTATTTCTTACTTTTTTGTTTACGTCATATGAAATGTCCCATATATCAACATCATTGTCATTATATTGAAGGCTACTGTGAATCATTGCCTTCACTGGAATCGGGACTGGCCACATAAAATACTCATCGATTTTATTTTAACTGCATAGTAATTTAACGAGTTTAAACAAAACCAAGGTTTAAAAATGACACATACATACAGGTATTGTATGTATGTAATGACACATTGTAAAAAAATTGTACTTTCATATTTTTTATTATATTAGTAATAAATTATTATATTGATATTATAGTGGATATGGAAAATTCAAATAATAAAGTCTAGTCTATCTAGTTTTTTCGTTGTTTCCATTTATATAAACAGATATTAGAAGATTGAATATAATTTTTATTGTGGTTTTACACTTATTTCTCATCCACTACCCAGGTACATGCGGGTTAAATCGTTAAACTGAAAATATCTTTATATATTCTAAAATTTGGGTTCAGTACTATACTTTTTTTTCAGCTTCACACTATTCCGCATTCAGCAGGGTACGTACAGGGAGTCTATTGCTATGACACTTTTCGAATAAAAAGTGGCGATTTTCCGCTGAATTCTGGAAGCATTGCGTTGAGTGGCGGAACTCAAAGACGTTCTTTATCTCGACACCATAGCGAAGAATTGAAAATATTAAATATTTTATTTCCTCGACTAGAAATCGAACCCACAACGTGCCGCGTTTACAGTGCCCCTGCGCCACGACTGGTCTCTGTAATAATAATATTTAGAAATAGTTACTTATATCAATATTACCTCCATAATACGAAGATAATAACAAGATACGACTAATTAGTTATGTGATACTTATTGTCTACAT
>DWMY01003482.1:0-10185 GCA_018249775.1 Heliconius hecalesia formosus | reverse complement strand
ACACCAGAGCGAAGAAATGGAAATATAAATGTAAGTAAATATTTCATCTCCTCGAGTGGGGATCGAACCCACAACCAGTCGGTTTTTACAGTCACACCCTGTGCCACTGCGCCACGACCGGCCTCAGATGGCTAGGTTATAAAGTTTAGAAATAAAAACAATGCAGTCACTAGTAAGCCGGTTTCTATTATTTACAATTTGTTCCTCCTAACTTTGTCTGCAAGGGCTATAAATAATTGTCTGTTTTTATAGAGAGTTCATTTTATACACGTAGTAGCTAAGTAAGTAGCACGTAGTAGCTAAGTAAGTAAGTAAGTAAGTAAGTTCGCCGGAAAGTAAATTGATATAACTTTTCTTATTTATGAGCCGATTGATATAAAACAAACACTACTGTTAACGAAAATTTATATGTTTATTCTTAACTATTGTAAAAATTGCATGTACAAAGATTGATCTGTTTCTGAGATTAGCGTGCACTGACAAACACACAAAAATAATAGCAAAAATATTTTTTTTGGGTATTTTGATAAATGACCCCAATAGATTTTCACATATTTTATATATGGAAGATCATGTACTGTCTAATCTGATATTTTTATTGTATGTATGAATATAAATATACATCAAGTTGTGAGGCTGGCAATGACATTAAATTGAAAGTACATATATTTTGATATAATTTTATATTTTTGTCTAAATAACACAATAAGGCACAACTCGCGCTGATCCATCGTGAGTTATTATCATAATTCAGACAAAAATACTTATAATGACACAGATTCCTTCAAATAAAGCTTTTGTTTACGTCCTTACTTTTCAAAGGATCTCTTGCAAGGTCAGCAAGGTACGCGTATGAAAGATATAATTATTAGCATTATAATTTAACCTTGTTTTGGGTTATTAAGTGTGTCCTTCTGTCAGACTTGGCAATCGTCAGCTTCAAGTAGACAGAAATTTTCACTTATTTCATACGTCAACAAAACGTAAATATTTCTCGGGCTTAAACCCCAGAAACATTTACGTTTTGATAAAACCCTTAGACATTGTTTAAAATACTTAAAATAACGTTTTCATTTTCCTCTTTATCAAACGAGGAAAATGAAAATATTATTTTATAACAAAAAATTGGACCTAAGTTCTTAGATCTATTTTTAATGATAACTACATATACAATTGAACGAAATGGAAACGGGGCACGTGAAAAGGTAATAAAATCATGTAACATACAGAAGTGTCAATGATCTTTGGGTGTCAGAGTCAAAATATTCCGCGGACGACCCATCAACCTGTTTACTCATAAACTGTTAATTGCACCGGAATTACGGCATATTTATTGCATGTACGTTTGGCTTTAGGAAATTTTCCTTAAAATATATAATTAAGTAAATAAGCAGTGTTAAAATCTTTAGTTTCAATTCGGCGGAAAGTGAATGAAGTGTCGTACCACTAGGTTCCCTTTGCCTACCCTGCTAAAGTGTGGAGCTGATTTAAAAACATATTTGTATTTCATGAACTATCATGTAGACCGAATCAAGTTATAAAGATTTTTCAGTTTAGCTAGCCTGAACCGATGCAAGAGCCGTTCGGTTCGTCGGCGATGATTCTATGATGTCCAAATTGAAATTCTTGAGAACGAACGGCATCCGGCGCACGAGTGCAATTGGCAACGTTCCAAGTATGTGCGTACGCTGTTAATATACTGTGGAATTTCCCGGGCTATACTCATTTTATTTACCTTTTATTAATAAATACTACTATAAAGAAATAGTGAAAAACTCGTAACAACGTAATAATCTTGTTTGACATTGAAGTTCAAAGAAAATCAACAAAAAACCGAAGCTTCTTTTCAAGAGTACACAGTCAGAATTAATTCTTTAACAATGTTTTACTCAAAGTCGTACATTTAACGCATTAAGTGCGACATTGACATAGATAATAAGGCATCTCTTGTTAGATAAAATTTTATTGCTTTAATTTGTATAAAAATACATACATATATTTGATGCATTCGCGACTTATAAAATTATTTTTCATACAGAACCCTCTCAGAAAATTGTAAAATATGTACATACAAATACGTGTTTTTAAAATCTGATTCTGTAAATAAAATTTAATATTAATGAAATTAAAGTTAATTAAACTTTAATTATTTAATAATATTTTTCTTATAACGATATTTTAATATTTTATGCAATTTTATAAATAAGATCCTTATTCTTTTTAATTTTTGGTTGCTTGCGCTACATTTTACTTAGGTCCTCATCTGCTCTGACATGATATTTGTTAAATTTTTTTAGTGGATTTTGTATAATGTGTAAGATAAAAAAAGTTCTCTGTCTTCTCTGCAAAATGGAAAATAATTATAAAAATAAAAAATGAGAACGAATTAAAGAGCAACCATTAAACATTCAATTCAAAATATACTACCTAGGAGAAATGATTACGAGCCCTGAGAAGGATGTAATAATATTTATTGTAAATGTGATTTATTCTTATGGATTCTAATATTTAATTTTAACATTTATCATTGCATTGATTTTGATATAAATCTGTTCTAACGTAGTACGATTATTCCTGATAAATTATAGCATACATATATCTGATGACTTGCGTAAACCAGTTGGTTAAATTTAAAAGTAAGAGTGTCTAATAAACATTTAAAAATGAAAATAAATGATTTTTACACTCAAAACTTGTCTTAAATCTTTCTGTTAAAATAAATACTACACATAGGTTATTTTCTTGAAATTGGCGTATATTATTATCTATTAGTTAGAATACATTATTTTTATTTTTATATAAACATAAAACTACAACGTTTGTTTTTTGGCAAATTTCATTATTCGTTTTTTTTGAAGGTATATATGATTCTATTTGAATACGAGTCTGATAGAGTAACAAAAGATATTTAACAGTTCTTAGCTGATAAAGTAATTATTTATAAATGATTTATTGCGAAATACTGAGGCTAATCGTGGCGCAGCCGCAGTGGCACAAAGTGTGACTGTTAACGCAACCGGTTGTGGGTTCGATCCCCACTCGAGGAAATAAATTATTTATTTAAATGTATGTTTTAATCTTACGCTCTGGTGTCGAGGCAAAGCGCGGCGTTGTGTTCCGCCACTCAACGCGCAATGCCTCTAAAATTTGACAGAAAGTGCGGAACGAAGTGTCTTAACACTAGTTTCCCTCTGCCTACTCTGCTGTGTGCGGGATACAGTGTGAAGCTATTTATTTTATTTTTTTTTAATTTGTGAAATAACTATTGTAAGAACGTTACCGCCAGATATCTTCAGAAATAATAAAATTAGTTTTGAATATTTTTGCTAAGCAAGAAGTTTGGTCATAAATAAACTGTATGCTACTTGCAGTAGATTAGACGAGAGTGACCTTACAGGAGTTCTCAAACTTAGTAAAGTCAATATGTGGTATCGAATGAAGCCAACCAAGTTTAAGCTGAGGCACTCCATTTATATGCACACGGGTTTCTTATAGATATGTTATTAATGCAATATTTCAATACAGTTTCCTTTAATGTAAATAAGTATATATTACATTTATATTGTATTATTATTCCATTGAAACTAATATAAAAATATATTACTATCTGAAAAACTCTTTAGTATAAACTATAAACAAAATTTCTGGAATACAGACCAAGTCTTATATCATAAAATAATTAAAACACTAAATTATATGTAACAACTAATTAACGATATTATTGCGTAGTTATTAATACATTCCCAATATAATATAGTTTATATATTAAGGCACAACTGTAAACGCGACAGGTTGTTGCCGTTTGAGGAAATGAAATATCTTAACACTGTTTTCCAGGTTCCTCTGTCTAGCTTTTTTTAAATTAATACTTTTTATTAATCTTGTATCGCACAAGTAACTACCTACACCACCTGCACTACTAACTTAGTACCTCTAACTTAAAATAAAAAATTAAACTGAATACAGCATATTCCCTTTTTTTATAGACATTTGGGCATACTGTTTTTTTAATCTATAGCTGTATAGAGCGAAAAACAACAAAACACTTTATTGTGTTAAAAAAATGATTTTTCTTAAAAAAATAAATTAAATCAGCTTCACGCTATATCCCGCACACAGCAAGGTAGGCAGAGGGAACCTAGTGTTACGACTTTCTGCCGAATTCTGGAGGCATTGCGTGTTGAGTGGCAAAACTCAACGCCGCGCTCAACCTCCACACCAGAGCGAAAAAATGGAAATATAAATGTAAGTAAATATTTCATCTCCTCGAGTGGGGATCGAACCCACAACCAGTCGGTTTTACAGTCACACCTCGTGCCGCTGCGCCACTTTTTATTATAGCTAAAATTAACAAATTGGGCTTAAAAAATCAAGGAAATCCTAAAAAAGCTCGACTTTGTAACTAATATACATATGTTTTCAGAAATTACTGTAACTTAATGTCGTTTAAACATCGACATCTCACAAAATAGGCATGCCTCACGTGGCGCACGTGCTGATGAAACATACTTCACAATCAATATACAGCGTATGTACGAGTAACTATATTTTGTAAACATATTATCATCAAACTGATATTGATTATTTATTATAATAGGCATGTTGATATAAAACGAAGCATCTGTACATAATATACGAACACTCGTATATAAAAAAACTAGCTACTGAAACGTGGCTTCGCCCACTTTTTATATTATAGCCATATTATTAAACCATTACATAATTTGTAGTCTATATGTAAAAGAAATAAATCAAAATCAGCTTTACGCTGTATCCCGCACACAGCAGGGTAGGCAGAGGGAACCTAGTGTTAAGGCACTCCGTACCCCACTTTCTGCCGAATTCTGGAGGCATTGCGTGTTGAGTGGCAGAACTCAACGCCGCGTTTTGCCTCGACACCAGAGTGAAAAAATGGAAACATAAAATTAAGTAAATATTTCATCTTCTCGAGTGGAGATCGAATCCACAACCAGTCGGTTTTACTGCGATCTGCGCCACGACCTCAATATTCTATATGTAATTATGAAATATAAGCAATAATACCGTAAAGTTTCATCCAAATACGTTTCGTAGTTTAAAAAAAAATTGACAACAAGTGTATTATAAAAACGTTACCTACATTATTTCAATTAAAATATGTATGGGATAAAGTCTGATTTTTAAAAACAACTACTTCAATGTTTAGTATTGTAGCAGTTTTGTTGAGTCGTCATATATCGCTAAAAGTTTAGAAATGGGACGTCTGATGTCGACATTTCCGCATACTCAACGCCAGAGAATGCTTGCCTCTCAAATAAAGAGAGCATAATCATTAGTTATGTTTCCTTGTTGCTATTTTATTATTTAATTTGTAGGCAAGAAAAAATATATATAAAATATATTTTTTTAATAATATATGTACAGGTTTTATATACTCGTATATTACACATAAATATATATATATAAAAAAAAATATTTTAATATTCATCAACTTAATCTATTCAACCTAATGTATATCGACCTCAGGTAAATTGAGATGAAGTATGAATTATAATAATATCCGTAATGGTAAATTCGAATTTAATTTCGGGAAGTCATTTATTGTATAAAAAATGATGATGAAAATAATATTTCAAGCTTCTCTGTGTTGTCACTATAAATATATAAATTTCGAGCAAATATGAAAAAAAAACACGTTTTTGCTCCCTTAAATATGTATTTTATGTAGTTTTTTAATTTTATTTGTTATTTTAACATCAATAGAAATACATTATGTGTGTAAATTTTAAATAAAAGTTTTGTTTTTTATATATTTCTGTTGCCGTCACTGTTCATGTGATACAGCCTGGTGACAGACAGACACGTAGACGGACGATCAATAAATTACTGTAGAAAATATTTCAGGCTGGATATGAATCTTTATCTTCGGCAAGCTACAAAAGTTCACATTTACCACACTGCTCTGGTCGCTACGCAAAAAGTTCCAGCATACGTAAGTGGGACTTCTATAAATAAAATATGTGATTCGTCCAACTAACTACTTTAACCACTTTCCATTCATTAAAACTTTTTCGTATTTTAAATTATATAACTACTTCAATTAGGTTACTTTTAGTATGTATAAATAATAAAAAAAATGTAATATCCGTTTATATTTAGGTAAATGCGATTGAAAATTCAAATTTACGTAAGAAGTTTTTAACTTCTTTTTACCTTCCTGCATATGAGAAGCGAACTTAGTGTTAAGACACTCTGTTGGAACGTGGTTGAACTCAATGTACCAGAGCGAGGAAATAAAAATAACTCATTCCCCTCAGTGGAAATCGAAGCGGTAACCGTTGTACGTATACGTACAGTCAGAAGTTTGCCTTTTCAATTTTATACATAACATATATAACATATTTTTTTACGATCTACTAAACACAACCTAGTCATGTTTTGTTTACATCGCTGTACAGCAATTGTACGGTGCTTAAACATTACACTCAGACAAAAGAAAATTTCAATGATTATATCTCCTGATAAAAATATATATTTACCATTTCTAGAGTATATTTTTTATACACAAGAGCTAAACAAAATATCATCATTCATTCATTAATACATTCAATTAATTTAATGATAAGGAAAAAAGTTTTCAATTATTTTTATGTAAGCTCGTCGATTGCCTTGTGTTCATTCACGAAACGTATTCATTATAGTGTTAGTATCAATGTGAAAGAAATCATGATATCTTCAAAGAATACTTTAATCTCTTTGGACACTATAAGTATAATATTAAAGTTTACGTTTAGGCCTCAATGCCGCTTTTGAATGTGCGAAATAATAACGCGGAAATAAAATTTTATTTATACAGAGATCCTTGATATCTGAAATCTGTTTAGTTCTAAAATTTTCTTATTTCACCACTCAAAATATTAAAGTTTAATATCAATGAGGAACTAACTGTATACCAAAATATTGTTTTTAAAATCAGCTTCACGTTGTACCCCGCACACAGCAGGGTACGCAAAGGGAACCTAGTGTTGAGACACTCAGTTCCCCACTTTCAACCGAATTCTGGAGGCATTGCGTGCTGAGTGGCGCAACTCAACGCCGCGTTTTGCTTCGACATTAGAGTAAAGAAATAAAACCTTAAATTAATTCATTTCCTCGAATGAGGATCGAACCTACAACCGATCGCGTTGACAGTCACTGCGCTATGATTTGCTTCTAATATTATTAACAAGAATTAGTAATTAAATCGCTGCTAGTAATAATGTTTTTATCAGTAATGGATAAGAGGAAAATATACTTCTCACAAAATTATTGAATATTTCATAAAACTAACATTACGTGGAAATATTAAGTTGTTGATGTTTCGCGAGAAATTAAAATAAAGCGTGGATGATCAAAACAAACGCTGTTCTTCTTATCGCGAAACTACAATCGAGTTGTGCGGAAATATGACTCGTGAGTCATCTACAAAGAGTCATTCATAAATTTTTAAAGAAAAAAAAACAATAGCGAACTTTTGCCAGAACACAACCTTCACAAAGTTTACTATACTGACAATGAGTGTCGTATCGTATTCTCTTGTATATTTCGCGGGTTTAATTAGCGATCGCCTTCATTGTGAAAATAGTTAGCATTAACAGAGTGCTGATAAATAGTCGAAGATGATACATACACACGTGATCATATTCAAGGTCACGGTATTGAAACGTATTGTAAGGTCGTGATTTGAAATAAACTATATATCTCCTTAGACAAGATGTTTAATTTAGTGTATATGTTTCAACATAAGCTGGCTACTTGCTATCAATAACGTTGAGTAGACAATCAACGTTATTTAGCTGACACAGCAGCAAGCTGACAGCACGGAAAATGTTTCTGTTTCAGATTCACGCTGTATCCTGTATATAGCAGGATAGGCAGAGGAAGTGACCTTTAGATACACCCCCCACTTTCCACCGAATTCTGGAGACATTGTGTGGACCGGCAGAACTTAACGCCGCGATTTGCCCCAACGCCAAAACGCAGATATGAAAATATTAAATATTTAATTTCCTCGAGTGGAACTCGAACCGACAACCTGTTGCATTTACAGTCACACACTTGTGTCCCTGCGCCACGACTTGCTTCGAAAAATGTTGATAGTTTAAATTATAGCCATTTATTTTTCTAGTATCAGCCAACCATTCTGGCCTCACAAAATGGGCGGTGATCCTCATGCGTAAAGCTTTTTATCTCCACCAGACTGAATGTGTCACCTAGATAAGCTTAACAAGTATGTAATAAATATGTAAATTGCTTCTCGATGATTATTTTTTCTGTATTAACTGTTAAAACGTAATAAGACTAAGAACACTATGTAAAATGTTATCAAGGAACTTTATATGTTCCATCATACATTCTTTAAACAGCTTCCATAAACTGCTCCTAAATAATGTTGTTGATGATGGATCTACGTCAGAAACTAAATATTTACTACAATGTTTTTTTTTGTCATATTTTGTTCTTAAAAACCTTCCACTTGTGTTTATAAAAGATTTTATACACATTATAAAAAAATCATTTTTTAAATTCTTAAATGAGTTTAGTAAGGTTTGTCTTACATATATTACATAAATAGATGCGCTGCTACAACGTACATTAGGGTTTATGTTGAATTAGTTACTAATAAATATATCAGTTTCATTTCAAATTTACATTTCAATGACATTTCCCTAACACCGCGTAATTAAGGCCGAGGTGTGTTATTGTTATACAATCAATGCTTTATATATGTACGTATGTACGCTGATTGAAACTGTATTGTGAAATCTTGAATTATTTTTATATATTTCAAGCATATTCTGCATATTGCTGGTAGGAGGTAAATGACACCTGGTGACGTGTCTCACAACTCTACTTTTTTTTCCGCCCATTTGGGCGTTTGGGATATTTCAGGCGTATACAGTAATATTGGGTTCAAATAAGCATTAAAGGTATCATTGTCAGAAGTAATTAAATGTGTATTTATATAAAATTGAGGCCAGTCGTGGCACAGGGGCACAAAGTGTGGATGAAAAATCTACATTTATAATCGACATTTATAATGGCGTCCAGTTCTGGCACTACTACAGGACTCGGCGGAAAGTGGGAAACGGAGTGTCTTAACATTAGGTTCCTCTGCCTACTCTGCTATATGCAGGAAACAGTTTATTTAATGTTATAATTTGATTAAAACAAAATCCCACTAAGTTTCTTGACCGGTTCTTCTCAGGCCTGAGGCAATAACTTCAGTGAACTGATGGTAAATTATTTGATATTCAAAAAATAAAAATAGTTTTATCTTATTTTGAATAAAATTATTTGGCTTTGACATTATACCCAAAGCCCATATATAGTCTAACATCTGTTAAAAACGCCACACTCTTTTAGTAAGTAGAGCTAGCCATACATTTCAGCGAATAACACAAACTTTTTACAGATATTTAAACTAAACACTATACTAAAACTAATATTTATTTAGAGTTTCTTAATTCAACATTTACCGTGTGATCCCGGCCCTGGTTCTGATGGTATTGTAAGGGGCGACTAAAATAGGTATGGGAGAGTCACGCCACAAGCAATGGCAACAGGCCTGGGCAGATTCGAACGGATTATTACCATCCTCGGCAATTAAAACCGGCGTTAAGTAGTGGCTTCTTGCCACTGTAATTGGCATTAGGTAATGCCGGGCTCCAGCGCCCAACCCCCACTCCTTCCTGGAATATGATAGCGCGGCACTTAAAGACAAACTACTACTTGTTATTCTTGACGGAGACTTAAATTGCCCGACTGAGCTTCACAGCCTATCTTCAATACTCCCACTACAAAATAGAACATAACTTTATTCCTCATGCCGGGGTCACTGTGTTCGTAAGGGAGGACCAAAATTTCCGTTGTTTTGTCAATTTTGAAGGTCGGGACCTGTCACCTATCTGGCTCCGCCTTGACTCGGATGATCGTGTCCGATCTATGCCATTGAATGCTTGCACAGGTTTCACAGTGGTAATGTAGAATTGGATCGGCTCATAGAGCACATGCAATCGGCTATCGGCGATATGCTCTCGCAGATTCCCTATGCTAAGCTCGTGGTACTTGGCGATTTAATACGCACAATGCCAGTTGGCTTGGGTCACGCACCATCGACCACTTATGGCGATGGATTGTCCCAATTAGTTGAATCACCTACGCGAC
>DWMY01003481.1:0-10187 GCA_018249775.1 Heliconius hecalesia formosus | reverse complement strand
CTACTGCAAAGTGTTCGAAACGTCGGGTTTCCAAAAATGTATAAAAAAACAAAATATACGCGATTAATCCGGTTAAAATAGTTTTATTTAAAATGTGTAATAATCGTGAAAATCAAAGAACTTATTAGACATACATACAGTTCATAAAAACCAAATTTATACTACATTTTCATTATTCATAAAACTAAGGTTTGGTAAATATATTAAACATACAGAAAACTGCATTTACTGTTTTATATAAATATATAAATAAATAACAATCGCTACTAGATTTTAAATGTAATTACTTTATATATTAAATCAATCAGAGAAATGAAGCCAATAAAGCTATGTAACGTTTAAAATATTGCAAAAGTGTATGTCAATACTATTAATTTAATGACCAAAAGTAAATTTTTACTACTCACAAGCGACTCGCTCGCGGCTTCGCCCGCTTAAACTACATAATTATTAATTTACTAATCTGTATTACTTTTGTTTTTAATAATAATAATAATATAATGTTAAATACTATACCTAATATACGTATGTATATTGAAAAGTAAGGTTTAAGCCATTTTTGTCCAACAACATTCTTGGTAAAATGGTATAACTTTTTTATTTATAAACCGATTGAAATAAAACAAACACCAAATGTTATGGGAAGCTTGCATTTAAATCAGTTATCTTATTTCTAAGATTAGCGTAAACAAACGTACACATAAACAATAAAAAAAAATTTATTCATTGTTTTTGGTTCCATTACGTTATTTAATTCTACCAATAATATTTTTCTTTATATATCTTCTAAGTACAGATACCGATCCGTAACGATTTTATTATAACTATAGAATTTTATCTTCATTTAAAATAATTAAAATTTGTCAATAGAATATGAACACGGCTGATCGTGGCGCAGGGGCACAAAGTGTGACAGTAAAAGCACTGGTTGTGGGTTCGATCCCCACTCGAGAAAATGAAATCTTTATTTAAATTTATATTTCCATTTTTTATGCTGTCAAGGCAAAGCGCGGCATTAAGTTCGGTCACTCAACACGTACTGTCTCGAAAAATTCGGCGGAAAGTGAACGGAACGGAGTGTCTTAACAATAGGTCCCCTCTGCCTACCCTGCTGTGTGCGGGATCCCTCGTGCGGGAGCCTCACGTTGTGTGAGGCTGATTTATTTTATTTATAAATACATTTGAAAAAAAAAACATAAAACTTACATAATATTAGATTTAACAAGTATTTATCATTCCGTTTCAACAAGTATTCCATTTGCGTTTAGCATGTAGTGCAATATCAGCCGAAACAACAATAATCTCGTGTGGAATTCTGATGCAATTTCAACACTTCGTAATCCATCATCAATGCGATCGTTCTCGTGATTTTGGAAACACATATACATCTGTGTGCAGTCTGTGTGTAGCACATTTCAGATAATGTTAAAATGCTTTAGATTAGTAAGCCACAACGTATTATTATGAACAATATATAAAGAGGTATAGAATCGGTGCTGTAGCATAATCACATTTCAGTATCAAACAGTTTTTAGTGTTTTCGCCCACCCTATATTGCAAAATCACCGCAGAAAGCTAATAGTTTTTTGGTTGGTTAACATATTTGACCTACGGAGCTAATTTTGGAGAACGATCATTAAAATAGAAAAGAATAGACTACTTTGAACATTGAATACAGAAAGTAAGTACTGAGATTATATTGAAATTAAGTAGCTAAGACTGAAAGTACCTCAGCTCAGCTACTATGGCAGTTTCTCGAGAAAAAATTCTGCCATCTTCGGACCTCGCAATTTTTTTCTATAGCATAACTGCCCTTCAAAGTGACTCTCAGAAGGTGATTTGACTCTTTGTGTCTGTATAATATTCTATTGTGCTTATGAATACCCGAAAAGGAACTCTTAAACAACATTTCAGAGTAATATGTATATTGAGGAAGTAACAAATTGGATCATCGATTTGTCATCGATTCGATCGGTTAATAATTTGATTATAATAATCTTCGTAATAAAGATAAATTTATTATATTTCAATTTCTAAAAGTATATTATGAAGTAGTTAGGCCTCGATTTATATTTGTTTAGATTAAATATCATCTTTAATAATTAAATTTCATTAAAATATTCATCATCATCACCAGCTTCACGCTGTATCCCACACACTGCAGGATAGGCAGAGAGAACCTAATGTTAAGATACTCCGTTCCTCACTTTCTGCCGAATTCTGGAGGCATTGCATGTTGAGCGGCAGAACTCAACGCCGCGCATTAAAATATTAATAAATGAAATTAAAAAAAATGCTCATATTTTTATATTTTTTAAATCTATTTATTTGTTTGGGTCACTGTACCTACTAAATAATTCAACATATCTCGCATTTTCATAAAAAATGTTTTATTTCATTTCAAAAAAGAGGTTTTTAAGAGGTTTTTAGAATTCGACTAGGTGCTGATATATTTGTATATATTGGACATAATCTATATAATTAATATTTTTTGCGTTCTCTTACACGCTTCGCTAAATAATTTTACTGTATGTTAAATTAAAAATTAATTATGGTATTTCTTAAAATGTTAAAATACAACTCGGATACATTAAAATTTAAATAAATTATAGTTCTTGTAAATTACTACTTTCAATTTAAATAGTTATTTTTTAATTCGAAAACATAGGAAGTCCTTCTTTGTTTTTTTTTTAATAATTTACACAATTTGCTAAAGACTTAAGGGTTCTGCCCTTAAGTATATATATAATAATGAATAAAGTGGTTTCCAAAAACATATCTCCAATTTGGAAACAGGATAAGAAAAAGTACCATCTAAACAATAAAATATTTTATTACACAGCCTATCTGAGACGTTACTCATTTTTAACCGTAAATGTATTATATAACAATAACCTAGGATAATTGTACCTCTGTATAGGTTATATTATTATCAGTTCGTAGGTTATTGTTGCAATTCGACAATTTTCTTGAATATCCACGAGAAATATTTTTTTGGCATATTCGTAATCAAAGGAAAGGTTGATAGACTTACGCAATAAATTATATATAATGGGTAAACAAAAAAATATTTTTATTACACTTGTTTTTCAATGTTTATACTTAAAAATAATCAACACAGTCAATTTGTAAAAAATAGTTCAAAATCATCATTATTCACACAAGAGTTGGAGCATATAACTTTACTTGACTCAAAGCTAATCGTTTTCATTTAGTTTTCATTCTTTTACACTGAAAAAAAATCTATTTAGCTATGTCCAAATTAGGATAAATATTCTGCAAAGTCTGTTATCGCAGAAACGAAGCCGTACTCTATAATAAAATAGAATCTAGTTTCACTAAAATTCTTTATGAAGACATGTATGTGGCTCTGATTGTGAAGGAAATCATTAGAATATCTTTCTTCTAAAAACAGAAGTCCTGTTTGTATAAGTGCGGATGACGATAATTTCTTAATTTTGGTCGATTTATGCTTTTTTTCTAATTCGAATACGAGTCTATCAGGTTTATTTTTCTTATTATATTTTTCTCAGATCTTACGTATAGTGCTTCGACGCATTTAACTCCATTTTTTTAAATATTTGAAGCTTTTCCGTTGATTTATATGGATTTGTAGTAACCAAACCAATAATTGAAGCCTAAAGTTGAGTTTGTTCCTCCCAACACTACTAGATTTTGCGTTTCTTCGTTTCGTGTTTGAGGTTTAACAATCTGTGACACTTGATTGTTTTCAGTTCTACTGACTTTGTGCCAGGAATCCCTCAAACTGCTGCATGCATCCTCTTAAGTTGACCAACGTATGATGTTTAACCTTTATAGTGCTTAGCACCTTTCGACTTCTATTGTACGTTTATCCAGCGTTGTGAAGAACTCCACAAGAAATAGTATATTTATTAGAGCACCACAAGGACTCCACAAGTCTCTAGAGAAGAATGTTACTGTCACTAATTTGAAAGAGTAGTAGCCAGGAATTTTGAAACATATTTCAAAATAGCTTCAAAAGGTTCGTGTAATATTACACTTGGCTGCCGTGTCCCAAATAGCAATTGCGGCGTTCTAATATATTTATTATATAAACTTACTAGTGCTAAGAAAACATTATTACAATCGTGGATTGTAACACTGAAAGATGTCGTCGATGTCGTTACCTCCCCTAATGACAACGCAACCGCACTGACGAGGTAACTATAATAACGAATGATTTAATAATATTTATTCTCACTTAATATTTATATTGCATATTTTTTATTTTATAAAAGATAGATGCCGTTTTTTATGCGACTAACTTACTTCTTACTTGCGCTTCATAGAACTTCTTATTAGGGCTTAGTTATTATAAGCTATTCACTGAGTAAATAAACACCGTAAACTAAGACCCATTTTTATATTATCAGCCAGTTTTTTTGTATATTTTTTTTTGATGCCGCGCCGGTTTACTATTATAAAAATGTTACTTTTCTTATTTTCTTATATTTAGTTAGATGTTGTTTACATTTTGCGCCTAGAGTCTTTCAAGTGTCGTGTCGTGTCGAACCCATCACGTGGCATACATAAGTGAAATACATAAGATTAAAAATTAAGAAATTCTTGACAAAATTATTACAATATACAAATTAAAATAATAAGTAATAGCAGAACTGGAATATATATTAATATGTTTTTTTGCAATTTCACTCGCTTTTTTCTTTGAAAATGTGTGAACAGAGCTCACTGCCTCCCCGCAAGCACCCTCTTTTACTGTAGGGCTAGCGTCCCACTAGCGGCTTTGCCGCTTGAACCATAATATGATTACTAAAAATTATTTAAGTGTGCTTAGGGAAAATTTGTTGGTTATTTTAGTATGTTTAGTTATTTATACTGTTATACACTAAATGGTAATTTAAGTCTTTTGGGATTTTATTTATTTTTGGTCTCAAAAATTGACATATTTAATAGAAAAATGTTTAGTAATTTGAAATCTATCTGTGAACTCGTTTTTAGGCGCATAAGACCTTAACCCGCGAGAATTGAGAAAAAAAAATCACATTAATCACATAAAGCATATGTTGCTAACCTCCTATATCTTCCCGTGAAAGTTCTATAAAATATACACTATATTTGTTCTGTTTGGGTGATTAGCTCGTACAAAAAATAAGACAACTTGTACGTGTGTTTTGTCTGTCAGTTAAAAATATTAAAATAATTCTTTTTGCGTTTTAGTATCCTGTAAATATTTGAATTTACACTTGACTCGAAAAAATAATTTATTTTGAAATGACAGACATACATTTCAATTTCATCTATTTAGTATCTATGTATAGATATAAAGGCAAAAAAGAAAAAAAACAATAGGCAAAACGTGTCGCAGACTTCTTTCCGTTAGACATACAAAAACCGTTATGCAGGTATCTTTTTAATATCTATGAGATACTTTAAAATATGATTCCCATCAGGTGTAGGAATTTACTACTACTAGATTGTTGTTCTACGTAGTTCACAAAAATGACATAATATATTACATGGTACTTAAACCATTTTAAGTTAATAAATATCTCTATCATTCCGTTACTCCGTTTTCAAACTTTACTATATTGTGTTGTGGCGGCAACAACTTTCTTTTAGTTAAGAGAATTCTAACTTCCTAGTCCAGTTTAAAGAATTCCGCTTACATTATATATTATACATTTTTGCCCAGATTTCTATATAATAACACGCAGTTTTAGACACTTTCAACTATCGCCGTGTTAATCTATATTATTTAACGTGATGATTAAACAGATATTACAGATATTATTTATTTAAATTAAAAAGGTATGTATTACATTCGCTCCTTAAAATAGTAAACTATCCCTATACATTTTGTCAATATAAAATATATAGAATAGAAAAATCGATAGAAATGTTTAGTGTATATTGTATATCTCAATTAAATTATTTAAATTGGTATATTAATATAGACCACAGATTTTTTTAAATGTTTTATTATAACTTTGTATGTATTATGCTGTTCAAGTCTTTATTTTTCCTTTTTTTATTGGTTTTTTTTTGTATCTTGGGTTGGTGGGATGTTCACTAAAGTATTCTTTTTCTACACAATTTTTATCAAAACTCATTAAATTCCCTCACATATATAAGGATAATTTACACAAAAATGGAAATTTAGCAATTATCAAAACATGCAAATTTTACGTTTTCTTATATTTTATTTAAATTAATTTATATATAAAACATATTCTCACTACTAATCAATCACTACTATAAAAGAAATTAATACACATACACATTCACTATATACTTCAAAATCACTTCAAAAACTTCACTTTAAAAGAACATTAATTCCCTATTCATTCATTCATTCAAAAGTATTCACACTTTTGAAAAGAAATTTTCAGCGAAAAGTATAAGCAACCGTTAGTAAAAGATTTAAGTTTTATTGTTTTCACAACTATTATGTAAAAGTACCTATGTAATTATAACGCGAAGTAATACTTTTATTTCAAAATTTTATTATTTGATTAATTACATTTTAGTGATAAAATATCATGATCTTAAATATTATTTGGTAAGAAATATGAAGCGAAGCGTAAAAAGCACAAAATAATGTCGATTTTAGTTAAAAACTTTTTTTAAAACAATACTTGCAAGAAACCTATAAATACAAAATAAATACTCTAAATGAAATATACAATACAAATAAAATTTATTTTTACAATCAACGTTACTTTAAAGTTATTTTAAACAAAAGATACTTGTTTTAATTGTTATTCTTATGAATCAAAATTTAAATCAACTTAAAAGTTTGAACTTTGTTGCATTCGATATGCTTACCTTTGTGCTCCTACTTCGAGGCTTGGTGGCCGGTTCGCGAATGCTGGATCACTGACGCTAAGGGTTGGTCCACCCTCTGCTTATATACCATCCGTCGTGCGCCGGTTACCTGCGCATTCTACTTCCTCACCTCTAGCCCACCTACGCCAGATTTGCATTTAAGCGGCTATCTTTTTGTATAATATAAATATTTGACAAAAACTGGCACAAAGACGTTCTTCTTCCTTCGGTGATTATTACAATATATTTTTAACATATTAAATGTACTTGAATTGGAAATAAATTTATTAATGACCAATGTCCCAAAAATTAGCCTTTTTGAGGCACATCTTATATTGATCAGAGAAAAGCAAGTAGCAGTATTTTGCAGATTTATTCATTATATAGGTGCGCAACTAAGTTCTCGCTGATTTTTTCATTAAAATGCAATTTTATTGTGCATAAATCATTACATAGATATAAATTATTCAAAGTATTGCCCATTGCTACAAGTTTTTCCTATCTTTCTTGCTGAACTCGAATACCGTTGTGATAAAAGTGTTCGTCTTTTGAGGCTATCCACGAATTAAGCCACTTTTCGAGGTCCTTATATGAGTAGACTTACTGAGCAGTCAGACCATGTGCCATCGACCGGAACAAGTAACCATCGGAGGATGCCATATCTGAGAAATGTAGCGAGTGAGGTAGAACTTCCCATTGAGCGTGCGTAGGTTTTAACGGGTTCGGTAACAAGAGGAAGAGTGTCTCTTGGTGTAATGTTGCCGTTTTTGGCACAGCGCTCGGATCAATTGAATATTGAATATTCAATTTTCATTCGGATTCAAGCTCATAATTAATAACACCGCCCTGGTCCCACCAAATACAAAGCATCAAACAT
Source organism: Heliconius hecalesia formosus (assembly GCA_018249775.1). Classification (NCBI taxonomy): domain Eukaryota; kingdom Metazoa; phylum Arthropoda; class Insecta; order Lepidoptera; family Nymphalidae; genus Heliconius; species Heliconius hecalesia. Next base: position 2,503 of record DWMY01003481.1, on the reverse strand, counting down.
CGCAAAGTAGTCGTCGACATTAATCACGGCACCTGCTTTACTTACAACAGTATTTTTCTAAATTTAGTTAACGCTCAATACGCTTCAGCCGCCGTTGTCTTTGAATGAATAAGGAAAGCAACACTTCCCGCAAATGACGATTATTTGGCACAAAAACGGTCAAATTCCAACAACTAAAAGCTTAAAGCAGTTTGTTTACAATAAATCTCAGCTTAGTTAATGAGGTATGAGATATGTCCAAATGGAGCTGTCAATTGACAAACAGCGAGAACTTAGCTACTCATCTAATAAATAGTACCCCGTAGATTGACATACGGCTATATCCGTCGTGTAACGCATGGCGTGAGGCAATGTAAAGAAAATCTTTACAATGACGTACCAAATGTATAGCCTTCAACACTGCCAATGCATAGACAATGGACTTCTCAAATTTCGTGACGGCTATCGCCTGAGTATAATAATCGGATATTATTTTGGATAATTATAATTTTGTTAAATCCAAACAGTGGTTTCAAGTTGCTTATTTTTAAAAAGTCAAGAATAATTAGAATAAATGATACTTACTTTTATATATATAGATAAATTAGTCGTCGTCCACAACTTAAATAAAAAAATAAAATCTATCAGAAATATTTTCATGAAAAATCTATAGATATATACTAGTATTTATCATATCTAAAAATCTGTGAAAAATATTTTTTTTTTATTTATCTATATCAGTTTGGTTAGGTTAGTATAATTTTGCACGTAAGTTTTATCGAAACTTACAGCTCATAGATATGTTAATAAATAATAAAACAAATATTAGATACAATACAATTTCATTTTTATACAATAAACTACTTATGTGTTTTATTTTTGTATTTTCTTGAAACTCTGTTTGCGTGGATGTTGTACGATGTACAATGGAAAGTCACCATTCCCGCTCTTTCGAGAATTCCTCTCTTAATGCTCTCAAGGTTACATGCCAATTTTTTTTTTAAGTCCCGTAGTTTCGTCTGTGCGTTGTATGTCACTCAGTAACAGAAACGGTCTTTTTATATTTATATACTTAGGTACATTATTTATAATAGTTTTCGATTTTTATTTAAAATCCTATAACAATATTTTAAATACTTAATATTTATTTATTTCAAGATCTAGTGATCAATATATCTTGTATGCTAATTTATAAAAGAAATGTTGTCCTGATTCCTGAACTGTGAAGACATTAATTGAAAAATCAGGGAGACTGAATCTTTGGAGACACAAAACACACGTCAAATGTCAATATCGAAGCAGTGCGTGATTGTGTTGGTCGGTGACAATCCAGGAACCTGAAGTCACCGCCGTGGACAAGAATTGCAAATTTCAAGAAGCTCTCTATGAGTATACGCTACTCACTAAAGATCTGTATCTCCATGCTTACAAAATTCAATTAACACGAGAACTGAAGCCTAATAATCATGCACAACGAAAAGAGTTCGTCGAATGGATTATTGAACTTTAATATTAAAATTAGTAGGCATGGGGACGCAGATTTTTCAAAATCAGCATGATTCTTCGAGCAAAAACATCCTAAGCGGTGAAGCTGAATGTTACTGTGCTCGATATCTCGAAACGAACACAGTTTTTCTGCTGAAATTGGATGATATTGATGTGGTCAATCTATGTCAAAAAGCCCACAACCACCCGTGCATTAAACACATTTATGCTAACTGCCGATGGAAATTTTCGACAAATGTATGCGTATATACATGCAAAACCGTGGAGGCCATTTGCCCGATGTGATATTCTATAAATAACCGTATCCTATGTACTTTATGACTCAATAAACAAAAATTACTCAATACTAAAAACAGCTTTTAGTATTTAATTCATATCTGGCGTTAATTTTGGGACACTCTATAAAAGTTTATAATTCGTTTCTTAGTTACCTAAATACGAGTATGTTATATTAAACAAATAATGAATATTAAAATATTGTCACTATTCGGGTTTAATAATCATACATCCTATATTAGGCGATTAAAATACCGATCTTTGATAACGCATGCTAAATTTAAATATTATTTAGAGGAAACCTAATGTTAAAACACTCCTTTTCCAACTTTCCGCCAAATTTCGAAAGATAGCGTGTTGACTGGTGTAACTTAACGCCGCCATCGTCTTCTTATCAGAATGAGGAAATGAAAATATATTATTGACCTGAGTAGAAATCGAGCCAGACACCGTGCCCTGGAGTTTCGACGCCCTTATACACTTATAGGTTATAAACCTTTACTGCTTTATAGCAAGAATGGGCTAAAGCAAAGACGGTTGATGCGATTGCGCTTAGAATACGAGTATCTATGATATTATAGGGAGGTCCACTATATAGTAAAAGCTTAAAGAATTAAAAAAATTAAATTAGCTTCACGCTTTATCCCGCACACAGCAGGGTAGGCAGAGGGAACCTAGTGTTAAGACATTCCGTTCCCCACTTTCTGCCGAATTCTGGAGGCATTGCGTGTTGAGTGGCAGA
>DWMY01003480.1:0-10188 GCA_018249775.1 Heliconius hecalesia formosus | reverse complement strand
CTGGAAAATTGAGCGGAAAGCATTCGCGAAAGCTACGTACGCAGTGTCTTAACACTAGGTTCACTCTGCCTTCTTTTTTGTTAAAAAAATATTTTATAGTCTTTATCGCGCTTTTGACATTATACTAGAATTTCACAGTTCTTTCTTAGCGACATGTGAATGATTTGTAATGATTGATTAGCGGGTTTAGTCGTTATAGCAGCAGATGTCGATAGAAATTCTGTAATTTCATTAGTTAAATTTAAACAATATATATCTAACATGAAACCAAGAAAGGAAAAAAAGTTAGCAAATAAAAAAATATATCTTATAAACATATCTAACAATATTAATAACTTACATCATACTGAAACACGAGCACCATTTACAATAAAGTTAATTACAAACAACGTTAAAAATGAAAAGGAAGTAGAAATCCATTTAATTAAGCATTTCCTCTTAGTATCATATTTTAACACTGCCATATGTATATCATACTGCATAAAATAATTAAATAATGTATTTACTAGAAATAGAAAACACATTTGCAAGTATAATTTATTTTGTTCTGATTGAAAAAAAGATTTTTTTCCAGAATCACGTCACGCCGTAGCATGAATGTAGCAGGATAGGCAGAGGGAGACTAGCGTCAAGACATTCAGCTTCACATTTTCCGCCGAATTCTGGAGACGTTACGTGTTGAGTGGCGGAACTCAACGCCACCCTTTGTCTCGACCCCAGAGAAAAGAAAGTAAAATACTAAATATATAATTTCCTCTCACTCGAGACACTCTTGTGCATCCTATTCTGTTCTTTGATTACTAGGTTCCGAGCTTGAAGAATACAAACAAATTTTATATCTTGGTAAAATGTATTAATTTTTTTTCTTGTTAAATACTCTGTTACCTTTATCTATCTATGTACTTACCCATTTTCTGCTTTCTGAGATAAGCGTGTTCAACCAAACAAACTCTTGAGCTTTATTAAATCTCAGTAAAGAAATATAGATTTCAGCCGATGAAACTCATTCATATAATTTTCATTAAAAGAGACAATAGGTCTATACTCAAATGACACGCTCGAAAACCATAACAGAATAAAGAGTCTATCTAAAATAATCTTTTGGCTCCACATTGCACTTTTTACATTGTTTAAAACATCACGGTAAATCAAGAACATCCTTGTACATGATAGCTAATTTAGATAATTCATAATTAGTAAATAAATAGATATATATGATAATATCAGCTTCACGCTGATTTTTATTTCATTTATATGACAGAAAATCAACGTTGCGGTGGTTGTAGGTCCTGAGACAAAAGGCTGCGTTAAGCTACGATGCCCATCACGCAATGTCTTGAAAAGTGAACAGAAACTATAAAACTGAGTATCTTACACTAGATTTCAACTGCCATATTCGGTGAAAAAGTGTGAAGCTTTATACAAATCATCACATAAGTATCAACTGAGTGATTCATATGTTCCTTAATTTTTCATCACAAAAAAATTGAAATGTATACGAGCTTTCAAAATTACTCCTAAGAAATCTTGGCACAGCACCAAATGCATTCTGAACACTCCTGAATTATCCAGTTATGACCCACTTGAAGAAAAGTTAATTCATTATAAATAAAAATGTTCAAATGTTATTTATTACAATACTTATTTATAGCTGTACTACAGTATTAGTAATACGAACTGAAATACTCTGTATGATTCATTTTGTTTCGAACTAGCTTCTACCTGCGGTTTCCGCGTGGTCCAATCGAATAACTTAGAGTTGTGTATAACATAATATGACAAATTATAAGTGAGGTAGCTTGGACTTACATTAAGATCACTAATGTAATGAAATATAACTTTCCTCTAAAGAAAAATACTTATTTAGAAAACGTATAAAAATTTTAACGTAGCGGGACTCGAACCCGCGCCTCCTGGATACCGACCAGGTGGACGTATGGTCAGAGCGCCTGGTCGGTTTCCAGGAGGCGCAGGTTCGAGTCCCGCTACGTTCAATTTTTTATACTATTTATATTCTATTACATTTCTTTCCTAAGTGTGGAATAACACTTTAAAAGATGTAAAAAAAACTTTCCTTGATTATTTTTTCAATCCGAACCAGTACTTCTTGAGATTAACGCGTTCCAACCAAACCAAATAAACACTACGGCTTAGTAGCTATACATTACAATAATCTTTTAAACTTTTGTAAATCATTGTACGACTAGGTAATATTGTCGTGTAGTTAAAGAGAAATTAAGTGACAAGTTACTCCGCTCTCCAATCTCCACTTGCTTTTGATATTTGTCATGTCACATTCAATTATTAAAAATGAAATATAATTTTTTTATGCTTTGTCTTGTTACCAGATTAAAAAAAAGAAAATATCTCATTCCCGTGAGTGAGAATCAAACCCACAACTGTCAGGTTTACAAACAAACGCCACTGCGCAAGCACGCGCGGCACCGTGGTCTCTGTAATCTGTATAACGTTGATAGTTGTACATTTTGTTATAGGTGATAACAAGTTCCACCAGTTCAAAAACATAATATATGAAACATCTTTTTATGTTAATGGTCACTTACATACTTCATGCTAAACAGACAGAACCAACCAACTCAATTACTGGGAGTCAAACAATGAAGAAACTGTCCTATAAATCAACAATAAGTATTTTGCTTTAATTTATGAATACTTGCTTCTAAGCTATTATTATAAAGGTGAAGTTTGTTTAGTAGAACGCTCTAATCTCGGAAACTATTTGTTTAAATTGAAAAAATATCTTTGTGTTGATTTGTCAATTTAACGATATATTGGTTTTTTTTATTATTATTATTTATACACGGAGGCGAAGCCGCAGGCAGAAGCTAGTGACTAATATTTATGTCATATAGCAAAATAGCAAAATGATTTCATCGTTTTATGGATCAAGTTAAAGTTAAGTTCATCGGATGACCAAGATCATAATAATATAAATACAAAATAAAGAACTATTTAGTCATCATGACGCAACTAATATGAGTTTGACGTTGACGTGACACGATAATTGTAGGTTCGAAAGCCAACCACAGCTGGAAAATGAAAATATAACTATTCCATCGAATGGAACTGTGCGCCACGACGACCTCAATGTCTTTAAAAAGGCTTACGTCTTAAAAAAAAAAAGAAAGAGCCTATTTTCTCCAATATATATTATCTCTGGTTACCTCTAAAACTACATTAATATAAAAATACTTATTTAAAAAAACGTATAAAAAATTTAACGTAGCGGGATTTGACCCCGCGATTCTTGTATACCATCCAAGCTCTCTGACCACTTATTTATTTTGTTAAAAATAAATAAGTTGTAACAAGTGTATAAAAATTTCGACGTAACTCGATGAAAACGTATAGCTTAGCGGTCAGAGCGTTTGAACGGGTTGCAAGAGGCGCGGATTCAAATCTCTCTACGTTTAATTTTTTATACGTTTTCTAAATAAGATTTTTTCTTCTATATGTAGTTCTAGAGGTAACCAGAGGTTTTTTTTTTAATTTTTTTATCACGTATCTATGCACGTGATAAGAAAATAAATAAATACCAACAATAACAACCTATGTTATTTTCACCTTGAACTTAATTGCATCTTTAAATAATATTTCTTGTTCGACTTTCCTGTCCCAGTTGTATACAAATGGCTGCGGTTCGTTTTGCAGACCAAATAAATTATTTATAATACATAAAATTTGTTTAGTATTTTATTTTATTTTTTGTAAATTGCATTTTACGTTTTTTATTCTATTTTTTATTTAGTATTGTATTTTTTAAGTTGTAAATAAATGTTTATATTGTAATAATTGTGGAAGCCGAAAACAACAAACTCATGTAGTGTTTTTGCTTTAAAACGGTGGTTATACATAAGTGAAAAAAAATATATATATTTTTACCGTTAATTAATTTTTACCGTGTAACAACTCTATGAATTCTCAATAAATAATAATATAAAGCCAACAATGCATGTCAAGACAGTCAAAATAGGGGAGCGTTTATTTCTTACGGTGCGTGAACTTTGTGTTTCGTGTGGGAAAAAATTAAAGCTACAAAAAGCTTAAGTTTAAGCAACTGTGAGGCCGTCATAGCATGGCGACACGGAGCGTCTGATTGTAAACACGGTCGTAGGTTCGTTTGCCACTCGGGGGACACTGGGTAACGGAGTGTGTTTACACTAAGTTTCCTCCGTTTACATTCAGCTTGAACCATAAAGAAAGAAAAGAAATTAGTATAAAATATACTTATAAAATGTGAAATTGGTGTGAAAGTTGAAATGAAATATGAAAATCGGAGCTATGTTTTATGAAAATCGGATTACTAGCTTAAGAACTAAAAGCAAGCAACTTTGCCAAGATTAGGTAGTAATATTTTTGATCGAAGGCTTTTTAGAACTTTAAATCTTGCTAGTTTAATATTAGTTACTAATTGTAATTATTCAACAAATCAAAAGTATTCAATTACAACTTACATAAATTTTAAAGCAAAACAAGGAAATTTGATCAAAATCGGTCCATCGATTTATCACCTATCATAAACAAATACGTACGCCATAAGAATCCATTAATTACATAACAAATAATAGATTTTCTCGTCAATTATGTTATATATGACAATGAACACAAACATGTGAGTAAAAAATAAGCGGAAAGATAAAGATAAGCGTTATAAAATCATATAGCTATCTACACAAATATGCATTAAGGCGTGTTTGAGATTATAAATAACCGTATTTTTTTAGCTTACGGTGTATACCGCAAATAGTAGGAAGTCAATGGAAACTTGGGAACCTACTGTTAAGTCAGTCTGTTACCATTAAGATACTTCCGGACACCAAATTCTGGAGGCATTGCATATAGAATGGTAGAAGTCAACGCTGCGCTATGTCTACTCATTACCGGAGCAAGTAATGACAATATTAAATGTTTCATTTCCTTATATAGAAATCAAACTCACAATCTGTCGTGTTTATAGTCGCACTAGTGCGTCGCCACCTTGGGTGCCACTCGGTGCGGAAGGTGGTGGTGTCACATCAACGGTAAAAAGCAATAAATTTGATCGTTTTTTCGTTTTAATATTATAATATTGAACAAAAAACAAAACACAATAAAAACTAAGACAAAAGTTTTTTTTTATCTTACAATTAAAATTTCTTCTTTCTAGCTTTGACAGCTAAAAACTCAGAAATAACTAGATCAACATTTATATTTTGTATTGCCTCGTGTTCGATGGCTAATATACCAAGATTGCTAAGCCGCGATTGGGTCATTGTTGCCCGCAAATATTTTTTTATTAATTTTAGTTTAATGAAACGCCTCTCACATGCAGCTACGGACACGCAAACCGTCATGAACAATTTTAGTGGAATCATAAGATTTGGAGGAGATTCTGTAAAATCCCATTCTACAATAAACTTTAAAAAATCTGGAGACACCCAATCAAACACTGTAACATTAGCGGCTTTTAAGTGACTTCGAAGTCTTAGTATCTCCAAAAGTAATTCGGTTTCTGAGACTTCATCAAAAAATCAGAAAATTTTGATGTAGCTAATTTCAGTACTTCAGGTATTCGCTAAAAACAAAGCATAAGATTGTACAATATCGAATAATGAAGCTACATCCTGAAGAGACTTTGATCTTGTCTGAAGTTCAACTCTGAATGGGGGACATTACAACATGTCTTTTTGAAGTTCTTCTGTTTGTGTAAGTCCTGCATCGCTGGCCATCTCACCAACCATCCGTTTTTTACGACGAAATCGTTTTTTCTTTTGGAATATCGCAGTCTTCTGATTTTTTTGTCTCAATATCTGTTGCCTCTTCCACAATGTAATCCCGTTTTCCTTCAATATAAAGACGAAGTGCCTCTATTTTTGTAACAGTTTCTTCAACTGTCAAGCCTTTACTTTGAAGTAAAAAAGTAATTGCACACAGCAGGCATTAGGTTTTGTTCAGCACCTCTGGTGTCTACATTTTCTCGTCGAACACACAACTCCTTAATTGCGTCTACAAGTCCTTCAAAATTCTCTGCTAATGCTTTTACTGCACAGTTATGAGCACTCCAACGTGTTGTTAAGAGTCTTTTAACAGATAAGTTGCGTGTTTCATAAGCACTTCCCAACAGCTAGTGGAGGCAGATAAAAAAAGAAAAACTCGTCTCTATCGTTTCAAAAAATGTAAGTCAATATTCATTTTGGGCAAATGAATCTTGATGACATAAATTAATCGAGAGATGTTATTGTATTTTGTTTTAATAATAGACTGTACTCCTCTTGTACTGTCTTAAGCTTCTCAAGAATTTCAGCGCTTATATTAGCAGCTTTTTTTCTTTTCAAAATCCAAGGAAGGCTACTTTGACGACCACTTTTCTATTTCACACAAACACTTATTGTCCACTAAATGTGTAAGTCCTAACCCACATTGTTAACTAAATGAGACTTTGATGTCCATGGAGTTCTTATAACAAATTCCTTCAAACTCATATAACTATCAACCGGCCTCTTCATGTCGGGCACTTTGTTTATATTTATTACTTTTAAAAACAAGTTTCCGATTGTGTTAGAATGGCGCTGTTTGACGTTTAACAAACAAAAAATTTACGCCAAACAAACACACTTCACGAAATAAATAAGAAATGCTGCAAAAAGACGTCACGCGACTTTGGGACGGGACTCGCAAACGACATACTCAACCGCTTTTAGGGGAATCACCGAAATATACATAGAGATGAACTAGCGCTAGTGGAGGAATCCCCTAAGAAGAAATTTTTCACTCCAAAAAAGATGACAGCCGGTGCAGAACGCCCCCGTCGCCCCCCTTGGGTACGCCACTGAGTCGCACGTTTGTGCCCCTGCGTCACGACCGTCTTCAACTAATTTAACTAATTAAATAATTAATGTAAATACCTTGAGCGATGAGACAATTGATTAACATACATAAATATGTTTAGATTCATACTTATTATGTATAACTAAACATTCAAATGCAGAATAAGTTGTGCTCTGTGAATAGAATTTCTTTATTATTAATGTACCCAACTATAAGCGCGACGGTTATGGATTCCATTCCCACTTAGAGCAGTGAATTTTTATTTTCTCTCTCTGGTAACAAGAGAAAGCTTTTGAACATTGAGTTCTGCTATTCAAAAAGCAATGTCACGAAAATGGGGCTGAATTGAAAATTGGAGAGTGTTTTTTGCTAAATGCAAGATTCAGCATTGTAACAATAATATAAAATTCTGAAAAATACACGATAGCATAATAGAGCACAATCTGGCAACGTTCAATCAACAATCAAAGGAATTTTCACATCCACAGTTGACTGACCAGGTCAAAGCTCTATGCTAAAATTTATCAATCAAAACAAAATTGAACGAAAGGCAAAGAATACAGTAGTTGAACGGCCAAAACACAGAAATAAAAATAATTAATTCCTCCAGAATCAAACCTACACGCTTACAATCAGAAGCAAAATTGAAGTTATACATATTAAAAAATATATTATTTTTACATATGACAACTGCCATTAAGCAACATAAATTATGTCATTAGCACTATGTGCTTCCATCATTGACTTCCTGATGATGTCACTTTAGATCATCAAATTGATTATGTTAGGGTCATTGGTTTTAATAAATTCACTTGCCGTGAGTTATTATGATAAATAGTTTCTTAGAATGTTACGCCATACTTGACTTGAACTATACATATATGAGTTGTACACATTAGGTAATAAACATATTATATTGGTTAGTGCTATAATAATATGCATATCGAAAGAGACAGTAGTGAAAATGTCACACATATTTTAAGAAAAAAAATGTATTATACAATAAGAAACTTCGCAATTATCATATTTGATTTTATTTCATCTATAATTAATACACTTTATTCTTCCCTTTGTGACCAAATTTAAGAAGCTAAGAATTGAGTGGTCAAATGAAAGTAATTATTCATTTCCCAAGTGGGAATAAAACCTAAAGCACATTGTGTACTCAAATGCTGCACCACTGTGACACAAGTAACACAACAATAGCATGAAATTTTACTATATTATTTTTGTTATTCAGGTTTCATTTTGAACTATAAAACTCTTTATTTTAAAATTCAATAGATTATCTATAAATTAATTTCATATACAAAACAAACTATAAATATATTTTAAAAAGCATTTATACATTACCACTCCTAAATATACAAAAATATCAATTTCAATTAATTTAAAACTTAAAACCAGTAAATTTTAGTGATGTTTAAACAAAAACATGCATAGATTTTCTTAATGGCCATTATAAAATACAATGTTTATCGTTATCACGGGCCGCATTCCTTCAAGTTACAGCTAATGGAGTGTAAGTGCGGCGAATTTATGAAAGCACTGTAGTATATACGACTAAGCTTAGTTGTACTACGTCTTGTAAAAGTGGGACATTGCCGCGCCCTCAACAAGAATTATAACATTCCTATTGGAATATAAACAATTTGGTAAAAAATGGTTTAAGTTATGAACATTTATTTCACAATTACAAATATTGTACTAAAGTCTAGTAGTCATTTTCGAGAAAGAAATGGTGTAGGTAATTTTGTTACTTACCTGTATATCAACAAGATCCCATTAAACGGCAATTTGTAAAGAAAAACTCGCAACTGTGTCGTGTTTTCATGTAAACATGAGTCCACTGGTTGTAAAGGAGGAACTGGTTATCACATACACCACGAATCCACCTTTATACAATAAAATCACAACACAAACACTTTAAAGCGAAGTTTATAGAAGTTTTAAGGGATAATAGATTTATTTTTCATTCATAAATCATTTGAGACGAGCTGTAACGTTGCTTAACGGATGAAACTACTATTACTGAGTTTATAGGCGGGGTAGGGGGCAACTGTGCGGGGGCAGGGGCCGCGTCATCCGCCATATTGGTGGGTTACGTCATCGCGCAAACCCGCTTAAGAACGAAACTTGAATGCCTTAAAATTATTATTATTGTTATTGAATAAATTGGTTTTTTGAATTGAAAACCGTTATGTCTGTTGGGAAAGATAATTTAGTTTGGTAGTGTATTTTTTAAATTTATATTCGTTATTAAAGCAAAATATTGTTCAATTATTATTTAATGTTATTTTTTTATTGAGTCCTGAATTGTTGGTTGTATTTAGTGATAATTGTGTAATATTTGAAATTCTGTCATGCAAAGTATTTAATGTATAATACTTAATTAGATGCATATAGACAAATTTTTATATGTAATAGATTTTCTAGATATTCTATGTAAGTCGTAAAGTGAATGGCTTCTTTATATATATATTTTTTTTTTATATATATGGGACCCAGGAATCTGAGGCAAGTAAAAAATATACATTACAAGAAGGCGCTGGCATCAAATGTCAAAAAATAATTATTATTGTCAAATGTCAAAAGAGCTGCTTATGTGCTTAAGCTTTAAGGAGTAATTTTAGTTTTGCAAGTTTTATATTTCATAACATTTAAAAATCATATCTTTCAATCACATTAGAACGACGCCTAATCTTATACAATCTACTTCATATTATTATCATAATTTAATAGTAAAGAAAAGCAAAAAATGCAAGGTAATGAGTCACTATGTTATTGATTAATATCCTTGTTCCGAATTCTTTGTTTTAATTATTAATTTATTTATTCAGACACAAGACCAGAACTATATGAAGAAGTCAAGCTATACAGGAACACAAGGGAACGAGAAAAGTACGTATATTAATGTATATTAAAATAATTTTAAATGCCTGCATCAGACTACATTCCCAAAATTTATTTTTCCTCCTACTCGATCCTCTATATATACGGATATTTCTCTTTTTTGACGCCAAATTACGTTTTCGATTCCCATAATTATTTATTCAAAGAAACAAAAATATTTAATGTCCTTACTCTAGTGAGGAGAAAAATCTCAGCATTAATTTCCTCAATCATTCAATGCAATGTCTTGAAAATGTTAGTGTGTGGTGAGCAAACAATCTTAACATTATATTCCTACATGATGATAAAAACTTTTTCAATTTGTATTTGGGTATATACTATTTATATATTTTATTTCCAGGCATGACAACATGGCTGAACTCTATGCAGTAATCAGCACACTCCAGCATCTAGAAAAAGCTTATATGAGAGACTGTGTCCGCGCCCAGGAGTACACTGCTGCATGCA
>DWMY01003479.1:0-10189 GCA_018249775.1 Heliconius hecalesia formosus | reverse complement strand
TTGAACTAATAATGTTAGAATTAATGCCTTTGGATGGTAAAACCATTCAAATTATTATAACAAGTGCCATTTTCGGTGTTTTACAGTTCTATCATGTAAAAATTTCAATGAAAATGATACCACTTATCGGATACCATGGAGTCTTCCTTACTGATGCGATAGTAATTTTTTTTTGCCTCTTATACTGTTACTTTTGTTTACCTGAAACAAAAAATAGAACTTTACAAGAAATAGAATTTTATTTTATAAACAATTCTTTTGCAAGCGACGCTCCTAAGAATATGGCTGAAGAGGAACGATTGTTCAAAGTAAATGAAGAAAATCTAGTGGGAAACGTTAGCTGTAAAATAAATGAGAAATAAAATCTTTAATATATTGTTGATAATGTTAATATATATCAACATGTGCATATTTACAGTACTATGTGTCAGTATATTATTTCAATATTTTCGAGACCATGTCTTCTAAAAAGGTAATCTTTTCTCAGAATAGCCGAAATGCTGAAAGGTAAGGATAAGTAACAGCTTTACAATAAAAATAACTAAGTGTGTCCTTAAAAGTTTTAGAGCGTGATGAGAATTTTGCATATATAAAAATTAAAGATCTAGGACATCTGATAAACCATAACAGCTTAGCCAAATTATAAAAAATAATAAAATGTGGCCTTAGCGAATTTTGTTCAATATAATTCGCAATATTAAATGACAAACAAAAAAATGAAGCCACTATGGCACAATGAGATAGACGGCTGACCGTAATTGCGAAAGTTGTGAATTCGATCTCCATTCAGGGTCATAATTATATTTAAGTAAATTGTTTTCATTCCACCGCGATTCCGTAACATAAAGCGTTCGGTTGAGTTGCAACACAACAGTGACAGGCAGTGACTCAAATTTATTTAGAAAACAAAGATCGGAATATTTTATTAGAATGTAAATTTTGATAAATTTTTTGCCAAATGTATCTCTATGCAAATTAGTGGATGTAAATGTAAACATCCTTTTAAGTTCATTAAAATTATATTCATATAAAAAATATATAATCATTAATGTTGAACAAACATTATGTAATATATTAAAATATTTTAAAATAAAAACATACTTGTTTTTCTTACACTTCATTTTAAAGTTTTAGGTAAAGAAGCAGGAAATTTACAATAAATTAATAATCATGTTACCAGATGATTAAAAGATAACAATTATAAATTTTATGTTTGGTGGAAATAATAATAAATTAATTATTTAAGAAATGAAAAACACGCTTTTTTTAATAGAACACATTTATAAGACGAATTCAAAAGTAAGGAGTACAAACTCGATATGCTTACTATTAGGTAGTCCAAGGTTCTATTCATCCATCTTCTAATTCTATCAGACAGGTCGATGGTGCCATAATATTGTATTGTCAACTAATCCTACTAATATTACAAATGAGAAAGTTTATATAGATGGATGTTTGTTTCTCTAAATGGCTTCATATTGGTTCATGATTTTTTTATGGCACAATCTAAACATAAAATAATGTTTTTAATGGTTACTCTCGGAATTACAATGATGGCAGTTTAGTCCCCATATTTTAAATATCTTAAATCTTATATTGTATCTAAAATGATGGACTGTAAAAGGCAATTAAAATCTACACTTAATTTACAGTGTATTGAATGCATTAGATACATTGTGCATTTACTAAAAACATTATAGCATAAAAAAGTGACAAATCGTGATGGACTATCATCAGTTTATTACGAAGTAGATTTATACCTACAATATTTCTGTATAATTAAATTAAATATATCAAAATACAAAAATTATTCGTTAACTTCCATTACACAAGGTTAAACAATAACAAAGACATAATAAAAATGGAATGGACTTACAATACAACCAACCAACCAACCCAACCATCCTTACGGACGATAACCGACCGACCCGCAAAACGACAACGAACCCGACTGAGTGTGCGCTGAGTGTAGCTTTTAAATTTGCCAAAATTTATTTTATGGCCAATTGTAAGAAACGCGTGACAACTTGGTGCCAATTTAATTTAATAGAAGCAGAAGTAAGATCAATTGAGATTATTGGTTTTGATTTTAGTAATTTATAATCTTCTTATTTCGCTATTTAAAAAAGTTTCGGCCCAATCAAGAAATGACAATATACAAATTATGATCATAGTACCATCAGAACATAGTGGCAGGTGCAACTCCAACCGTAGATGAACTTGCTGTTACTATTGATGGTGACATCAAAATCGCGAGAAAACTTTTAATATAATTATATTCAGATCTACATCCGTCGTATAATGATGTTCAGTATGCAGTGATATTTTAACAAGTGCAAGATTAATGTCACTTTAATATCTAACAGTATGATCTAATTATCGGTACTTTTAATAATTAACTATATGATTCAAAAAAATTGAGGCCAGTCGTGGCGCAGGGGCAAAAGTGTGAATGTAAATGCGACTGGTTGTGGGTTTGAACCCGAACCTTGAAATTAAATATTTATTTAAAATTATAATTTCATTTCTTCGTTCTGGTTTCGAGGCAAAGCGCGGCGATGATTTCTGCCACCTCCAGAATTCGGCGGAAAATGGGGAACGGAGTGTCTCAACAGTAGGTTTAATCTGACTGCTGTCTGCACATCAGCGTATGCGATTTTATATAATTCCATGTTATGGTGATTTAAATTTGATATTTTTTATCTTTCTTATGTCTTTTTAGCTTTTGTTTTGAGTATATTTTGATATTTTTCTTAGTTTATATATCCCACTTTCTTTAAAGTAAAAAAAAATACATCGGTCACAAATTCAATGGAAATCGACGGACACATAAAAAAAATGTTGTCGGATATAGAACCTCTTCATTTTTGAAAAAAAGGCGGATAAAAAATATTTTAATAAAATTTGTTTTTTTAGCTTTACGCTGTATTCCGCACTTAGCAGGGCTTAAAGAGAGAAACTACGAACGTTTACATTTCACATTAAAACACTTCCATTCTCCACTTTCCGCCGAATTCTTGAGGTATTGCGCAATGAGCGGCTAAACTCAACGCCGTGCTTTGCCTGGTTACCTAAGCGAGAGAATGAAAATATAAAATGTCATTCCTCCGAGTGGGATTTGAACCCAGGATCGTTGCTTTTACTGTACCATATGTTTGACAATTATACACTTTCATGTAAACTAACACACATATTGCGGTGGCAACGCGTATTGTGAGTGTAAATTACGTTCTATGAAACTAATTATTTTTTTCACTTCATTAAATAATATTAAACTGCCTCGTGTATTATCTACAAGGTTTTTTTTTCGAGTTTGTAAATATACAAGTAGCCATATTATAACTAACAAATATTATGTAAATATTACATACTTGAATGTTTCTACACAATCGTATTTGTTATCAACTGTTTAAACTAAAATTAAATAATTAAAACACCAAAACAGGGTGTGATAATAGCCTAGAATTACTTCGATAAGAGAATTGACAGATCCTACAGACAACTGAATAAATAGTTTTGTAGGGCTTAGTATAACGTTGTATTGTAAAAATAAATAAAAATAAACCTATAGTAATATTATTAAGCTGAAGAGTTTACTTGTGAAAACACGGTAATCTCAGGGACCAGTGGTTCGAATAAAGATATTCGAACCGTTGGGCTCTGATATTAGCAGAATTTCATTACAATAATAATTTAATGTATCCAACTCACAAATTATAATTATAGTCCATTTATCGAAATAAATAATTATTTTAGCTGCAAATACCCATATAATTTTTACAGGATTTTTTGGAGCAATTTTATTGGCTTAGGAATGTGTTCCAACTGTTAATCCTTATATTTTGTAAAAAAAAAAAATTGGTTTATGTATTTCTTGAATTATTTCAATAGTATAGTTGTTTAGCATGACTTTTGAAACCCTTACAGGAGCACATTCTCATTCGTCTGTCCATCTGTCAAGACCATTTATCGCGACATCGCGTGGAGGTATCAAGATGTAATTAATATCAAATATTTAGACCTATGGTTCTTTGAAGCACAGATTTCAAACGTGCAATTTATTTTCAATACAAATAATAATATTTTTAAGTATTTTTAAAGTGTTATTCCACACTTAGGAAAGAAAAATACTTATTTACAAAACGTATAAAAATTTGATCGTAGCGGGGTCACACAATAACACTTTAAAAATGTTTAAAAATATTTAAAAAATAGTTTTCTCTCTTGCGAAACGATAATTCTTTGTAATTATCTTTGGGTAGCGGAAATTTGTAAAAATCTCCCTACAGAGATACTAACAACATAAATAAGTTGTAACAAACGTATAAAAATTTCGACGTAGCTTGATGAGAACGTATGGCTTAGTGGTCAGAGCGCCTGGTCGGTTTCCATGAGGCGCGGGTTCGAGTCCCGCTACGTTCAAATTTTTATACGTTTTCTAAATAAGTACAACCAATAATATTCTTTAAGTGCTCCGTACCTCATGAGGAAAAAGACAAATTCTTATAGGATTACTTTATTGTCCGTTTTTCAATACATAGGAACTTACATAGGAAAAGAAATAAAACTTTTGAAATATAAAGAATACCGAAATGATTCCATTTCGACAAAAGATATAATTATTTCGTGTTTTAAATCCCTTAAATATCCAAGTAGTTTTTTAAGTTACGCGCCACCGCTAATGTTTCAAATGGCCGCGGCTGTTAGTTTACGTAATTATTCAAATGTGATATTAATATATTCAAAGTTGTGTTGTTCTATGCGCTTATGCTAAATTAAGCATACTGTACATACAGATGTTTGTACATAAATTTTCTTCGAAATTATTCTATATCTCTTAATCATTTATGTTAAATTAATTTTCGTTTGAAGTTCTCCAATTCTATTATCCCATTTTTTAACAAATTTCCCCTCTGCAGCTCAATAGGTTAGAAGGGGAGGCTGTAAAGCACACTTTTTACCACTTTAGAAACGAATACCTCACAAAGTATTGGCAAAAATCTTTTAGGTTCAGCAAAAAAAATGTACACATAGACCGTACCGTAGACCGTAGACTTCTATAATTCATGTTAATTTTAACTCGATACCTCTACAAGATCTTGAGATAAATAGTCTTGACAAACAGAAAACAGAGGTAACCAAGAAGGGTTTAATTTCTTGCCTAATTTCTTTCTAAGCCTAAAATTCTTTTAATGTACGAAACCCTAAAAAAAATGTAGTGTTTAAAATATATTATACTGTTAGAATATGTATTTATACTAGTATAATATCATATAATGTATATGCATATTTAATGTGAAGGTTTAGAATATAATATAGAACGTCTGAACAAATAAAATAAATATTCATCATTATAGTGCAATTAAAAGGTTTTGAAGGACAGAGATAATTGTCGGTTCGAATCCATTTCGAGGAAATGTTTATGTTTAATATACCCTAGACTCATACTGCTGACTAACCAGAATGTTTTGAACTATACTGTAGTACTTAAAAATCTAAAATGAAGTTAAAATGTACAAAAGAAACAGACTGAAAAACATTGTTATTACTTATTATATACTAGCGGCCTGCTCGCGGCTTTGCCCGCTTGAATTACATAATTATTCATTTCAAAAATACAGATATTACAAACAGGCTTAATAATTAAATAATTGATTTGGATTAGTATTCACGATATTCTTTGTAAAATAACTTATATTAGCTCCTGTACAATTTTTAAATTAGTAACATATATTATTAGTTAAATATATAATTGGTATACACAATATACATAGAAAGCACGTTTTTAGGCATTTTTATATAATCTTTAAAATAATCAACATTTTCGGTCAAGTTCAAGTCGTACTCATGACCCGAGAGTTTCGTACCAGTTTCATGAATGGAGATACTAAAATAAAAAAAAAATACACCAAAAGAATAACTAATTAAGTTGTCATTTTGTATCAAATTAAGTACAGATTAAAATTTATACCTAATTGTTTTTATCTGTGACACAAATACTCAATAAGTATAATAAGTAGTCAATTTTTGAAAAATCTTTTTGGAATTTTCCTTTATACGTGCCGTAAGTTTTAACTTCTTAACAAATTTCGTAATTGTATATTAACGGGAAGTAGTTTGTGCTCTAAGGGAATATAGACTTGAACATTGAGGTATCTAGCCTTTAACCGATCTTGTACAACATAGTCTTGACAGACGGACAAACAACAAAGTTACCTTATAAGGATTTTGAGGTATGTACCCTAACCCCTTGGCACATACATACATGCAACATACAGGTGCAATAGTGCAATGTCTAGTCTAGTGCAAAAGTGATATTTTTATAAACAGTGTCAGAGCATTTTTTTCTTGAGACAATTTTATAGAGGTTGCTCCCAAAAGTTATTTTTTTATATATTACGTTTCTTAAAAAATATATTAATAACATAAACGAACGAACGGACTGAAGAACCTATTCAAAATATTTCTTTGAATATTAAGTCATTCTTTATCACTGTGCTAAATAATTACGAATTAAGCTAGACTGTTACGAAAGTAATCTTCACCAACAATTCAATTTAGTTTACTTTGTAGTTAGTACTATGAGCAATTGTATTTTAAAAACGTAACGTACGTAACATAAATTTATCAACAGTCATATAAATAAGACGTTTCTAAAGTCATTCTTTTGCCCAGAATCTTGCCAGCGCGATTCAGAAAACAACGTTTTATGCACAGCGCCATCAATTGAACTGTAACCATTCGAACATTGTTAGAAAAATACTACTATGTTTATGTTAAATTTATTATAAGTATAGATTACACTTACACGACGTAATTAACGTTTAGCAATCAAACCTTTTTGGCTGTACTGAATGTAACTGGCTGGTACCATACCATTAAATGTGACATTCTGAAAATGCAATAAATTAAAAAAAAAATAGTTTCCGCCATTTTTCAATTGTTTAATTGTTGCTTAGCAAAATTAAGAGTAAATCAAAGTTACATCTCATGCTATGGATATTAACATAAACAAGTTTTATTCCACTTGTAAATTTTAATGACTGGTTGCACTCCTTGGGCGAATGAAGCCGTGAGTCAGATGTCAATAATTCTTCAATATCTTAATTTTTATTTCCACCATTATTTTTCAATTCTAAATAACAACCCAAGTGCAGAAGCTAAATAGCGCGGTATTTTTTCGCCTCTTCGTTGATTCTGATGAGTCCACTTAAAAGGCACAGGGTCTTCCGCATTTTCCAGAAGACGTCGATGGTGAGTTCTCAGGTGCTACTTCTTCAATGATTGGTAAGGTTAACAAATATTCAGAATCTAAGTAATTATCGTTGTTTTTTAAAAAACTAATCCTTTTACCGATACGCTTCTGTCCATCGTTTATTAAGCGTCAAGATCATAATCGAGCGGAACCAAGGCTCCAAGGTGTTCACAAGGAATCTGAGTGTCGGGCAAAGCCAGCTAACGAGATTGAAGACGGAGTCTGGTGCTATAGTTTCGTCTACGCCTGAAATTCAGAGAGAAATTGAGAGGTACTACGGACGCTTATTTACATCATCGAAACCTCTCGTTCCCAATTTGATCAATGACAAAAAAACCAAATTGACCCGACACTATACCGAAGATATTCCGAACGTCAGCCTGTACGAAATTAGAGGAGCTCTTAATCAGCTTAAGAACAACAAAGCACCGGGTGATGATGGTATCAGAGAATTGACGCTGCAAAAAATGTTTGATACCGTCATCAGTAGCGGAACTGTTCCGGAAAAGTGGAGCAGAAGCGTGGTGGTGTTGTTTTTCAAAAAAGGCGCTAGAGCTCTATTGAAGAACTACAGACCTATCGCGTTTTTAAGCCACATCTATTTGCTTTTTTCAAGCCACATCTATTAGCTTTCTTACTTCTTACTAATCCTATTGCGTACTACTACTACTAGCCTGCGGCTAGACGACTTCCACCCTCCTGAACAAGCCGGTTTCAGTATAACCTGCCGCTTTGACTCTATCGAGATCCGTGCAGTGCTAGAGTCTCTCCAACGATGCCAGATTGACTAATATTACTTAATTTCCTCGCGTACTGCCCTGGATTCTTGCAGAATGAGCTAACTGTATCTTGCCCTTTGGTATGGTGGGTTTAAGACTACATAAGAAAGATTTTATGAGTGGGTCCAGGTGTTAGAAAGATTCCAGCCGTCCTCTCTATTGAACTTAGGATGTTTATGTATTTCAATAGCCTCGCGGATCATTCCAGGAATATATCTGTTTTCCTTGGCGAGGATGAGGGGATTATCAAACCTTATGTAATGGCTAAGTTTATCCACAGTGTGCTCACATACAGCTGACTTTGATACATGCCTTGCATTCTTGATATGGGAGATGTGTTCCTTCACCCTGACACCGATGCTTCTCTTGTCATACATTGATCAAATAAAGACTGCTTACGCTGCTGCAGACGTTACTCTGCTAATTATTGTGGTCCACGAATACTAAAGTCGGTTTATTTACTCCAAATTATAAAAATAATATTATTTATAACAAATGTGTGAAACTATAATTATTGTTGGAAAGGTTTTCATAAATGAGTATCTACGTCCAAAAAAATTTACTTGCTTGTAACTTTAACAAAAACAAAATTCATTTTTTTATAGGATAGCCTCTATAGCTTCGGAGAGCGTGATTAATTCTTGTCTTTTTTGAACAAAAGTTATTTCAGATATTAATTTGAGGGTCTTATAGTATATATTTGATACGCTAAACGATATAAATTCAAAATTTATGTTATTATACTTACCTTTTTTACGTAAGTTTTTAAGTTTCAAGAGCTAAGGATAAAAAAATATTTTTAGAAGAAGATATATAAAAATTATAAATATTTGAACGTAGCTGGACTAGAACCCGCGCCCATTGAACCATCCTAACACATTCACCATTAAGCATAGCTTATCAAGGGTTCGTGCAATAAATTCAAATTTTCCTACGATTTCAAAAAAAATATTTTGTATGCAATAGATCGAACAGCTGACAGACTTTTATTAAATTACGGTTAATTATGTTATATCTTAAAATTAATAATTGAAATAACTTTTATTTCGTAACATATGAAAGAGGACAAATTGAGAATGTTTTTAAAATACTTTGGTGTTATTTCTTATTCGTAAATTTTGATGAATAGGTTGAAATCGCTTCTGTGTACAACTAATACACTGAGTACTAGCAAATTAAAGATTTTTAACATCAAAATATTATATTTTTACTTTATATTACCATTACCATTTATAAAAATGAATCGATATGAAAACAAAAAAAAAATCCGTCAGTTTACCTGTCATATTGGATTGTCCTGATTGCTCATTACGAGCAATCAGGCCAATCCTTCATTAAAGTTCAACTGAAGCCTGTCGAGATTGCCCGGAAATCTGTCCAAATAGACATATCGAAAAAACTTTAATGCTCATATTAGCTTCTAATTTGTGTAACTAATTCTAAACAGTAGATTAAATTTTTGTAAGAGTACGGATTCACAGACCATAGAAGATGACTGCTTTTAATTTTTCTATAGTCAGTGCTGGAATCTTTTGACATACTTATTTAAAACAGTCAACAATCTCTTAGGATCTTTATTAGGGTCAGTTCCTATCATTGGCACTATAACTTGTAATATTACTAATATGTATTTAATAATATGCACTTAACGTCCACCTTGACTCCTGTATCATAAAGATTCTACACAAGGTTTATAAGCGATGTTGGGCACCCAATTCATTCTTTCATGCAAGTTTTATAAAACTATCACAAACCATTAACATACAGACTACTACGATGCCTGTCTAACAGTAAAAATAATTAAAATATTATCTACTAAAAATGATATCAAGCATACTTTTATATTTTAATTAATTTTTATTCGGCTCAAGTCATACACATCACGTGTTTATAGAAAAGTTGGGGCAAAAGCGTAATATTGAAAAATTTTGTTTTCTGTATAAATAAAACATGATATAGATATATATATATATTAGCTTCACGCTTTATCCCGCACACAGCAGGGTAGGCAGAGGGAACTTAGTGTTGAGACACTCCGTTCCCCACTTTCCGCCGAATTCTGGAGGCATTGCGTGTTGAGTGGCAGAACTCAACGCCGCGCTTAACCTCGACACCAGAGCGAAGAAATGGAAATATAAATTTAAGTAAATATTTC
>DWMY01003478.1:0-10193 GCA_018249775.1 Heliconius hecalesia formosus | reverse complement strand
CGTACCTATCAGGAATTAATTCTTATTAAGACCAGTTATTTAAAAAGCAAATTGCTTTATTAATTCAAATAAGTATATTCTTAATTTTTCCACCATATTGCAAAGCGCTCTAAGAAGCCGCAGGCATTATGCTAGTCCTTTAATAATTTAAGGTATACTACGGACTCTCGATAACAGATCAAATATCCTGAAACCTACCAAATCCATGCCGAATTTAACATTTAAAAAGAAATTAAAGGGAACATTTAATATGATCATTCCATTATACAACAAAATTTATTGGGTTCAAATGGTGCAAGATTATTTTACATAACTTAAGAGTAAACGGTACGGTTGTAGTTTCATTTTCACTCAAAACCATAAATTTTTTAACACTAGCCCCGCCCGCGGATTCGCCGGCTTGGACTTTATTATTATTTATTTAATAATCTGGATAGCATTCGTGTTCTAATATATATTTACTGCTGCACTTATATAGTGAGTAACTTTTTAATATCCAAGACATTACAGTAATTTCCATACAATCTATGTTCATATAAATTAAATTGAATCAGCGGAGTAGGCAGAGGGAACTTAGTCTTAAAACTATCCGTTCCCAATTTTCCGCTGAAATCCGGAGGCATTGCGTGATGAGGTGCGGAACTCACTGCACGCTTTGCCTCGACATCAGAACGAAAAAGGAAAATATACATTTTTAAAAAATATATAAAAAGAAATATAAAAAAAGATTAAGGGTTCCTGGTAAAGATTTTATTGATTGAAGAATTATTTATAGGTCCCGACTGTCAATGCTAATAAACTATTGGGCTTGTTTATTTTCTTTTTAGTTTTATGCAGTCAGGGTTTTTTGTTTTTCTAAATATTTTTTTATTTATCACTTTTTTGTTGGGATTCATTATGGTAATGATGATCATGATATACCTTTTTAAAATCCTCGTATTGAGCTCTTAAATTTGATACCCATATTATAGTGTTTGAAACCATTTTTTTTCCGGTATTCCAATGTTGTCCCACAGCCGCTAAGATTTTTTTTAACGTCACCTCTCTAAGAACACTTGGGCTGCTAAAACGAATCTAACGATACCTCAATTATGTTAATCCGTTCAGCGGTTCTGGAGATATGAGGTAATAAAGAATATTACATACATACATACATACATACGCAATGCAGTAGGGCTTCAAATGAACACGACAAAAACTAAATTATTGACTAACACCTAATAAATATCTATTGTTGTAAACAATTACACCATAGCGTATGTCGAGGAATACACGCATCTCGGCCAAATTATTTCACCAATAGCAATGACCGACAAGGAAATTACAAACCAAATACCAAGTCTATTCGGATCATGGAAAAGGTAAATAAAAATATACCAATAAAAATAAAAAGATAAGCATACAATTCTTGCATACTTTATCATGGGTGCCAAACATGGGCCCTTACTAATAAAAATATTCAAAAGCGTATAAGATTTTCGACGTAGCTCGATTAGAACGTATGGCTTAGTTGGTCAGAGCGCTTGGACGGTTTCCAAAGAGGCGCGCTTTCAAATTCCAATACGTTCAAATTTTTATACGTTCTCTTAATAAATAAAAAATCATAAATTAATTTATATAAAATTTTAGAAAATATTTCATTATGTCCTTCTCTTCTATCAAGAGTTTACTCTAGGTATTATGTACAAATGTATTATATATTCTTGGACCAAAAGTTAAATTATTAAATAAATAAGTATAATTCCACAATAAACTGAACAAAACTATATATATTCAATTCTGTGTAAAACTAGAACAGCGACCTAACAAAGCCATTACTTGAGGGAGTGCCTCAATCTTATTTAGTGAATTTAGAATGGAATTAAAAGCTACTAGTGCCGCTGAAATTTTTTATACTTGTTAAATTCTGTATAGTAAAGTTTCAGAAATGCATTTAGTACCTTATGTAATTTTAAAAATAATATTCGTAGTGTTTCTCTCTATATACTTTACATCATATTAAAAGAAGTATTCTCCTAATTATTTAGCTTCACTCTTAGCTTAGCTTCACTCAACGCCACCTATGCTATACCTTGAAACCAGAACAAAAAAATGAAAATATTAAATATTTCATTTTCCTCGAGTGGAAATCGAACCCAAAACCTGTCGCGTTTACAATCACACTCTATGCCTCTGTGCCACGACTTACCTCATTAATATACGCAACGTCAATAATCATTTAGTTGAATAACAACAATTTCGTACAAATAAGAAAATAAAGTTTCCTGTATGAGTGCGGGTGTCGTGTGGAGTCTTGAAAAGACGAAAAGCCACTTTGGCGGGATAAGAGAATTCCTACTATTCCATCGCCACTCAACAGTAAAGAGGGCTTTGCAATCTCAGAGCATGCAACGTAAATGCATTCCAAATACTTTGTTGCTTTCGAATAGTTTCAAATAACTTTTTTTATATCATTTTACAGCTACTTACTTACCCGATACCATTATATTTAAAGTGTAAATTGGGTTAATTTAAAGAAGGACATAAAATTAAATGGAAATAAGTTTTAGTTAAGGCCAGTCGTGACGCAAAGCGCGGCGTTGAGTTCCGCCACTCAACAAGCATTGTCTCCAGAACTCGACTGAAAGAGCGTCTTAACACTAAGCACCCTCTGCCTACCCTACTCTGCTCCATATGAGATACAGTGTAAAGCTGATAAAAAAGTTTTATTAATAATAGTTTTATAGTTATTATTAAATTAAATTAAAAAACTAAATTAGCTTCACGCTTTATCCCGCACACAGCAGGGTAGGCAGAGGGACCTAGTGTTAAGACACTCCGTTCCCCACTTTCTGCCGAATTCTGGAGGCATTGCGTGTTGAGTGACAGAACTCAACGCCGCGCTTAACCTCGACACCAGAGCGAAGAAATGGAAATGTAAATTTAAGTAAATATTTCATTTCCTCGAGTGGGGATCGAACCCACAACCAGTCGGTTTTGCAGTCACACCTCGTGCCGCTGCGCCACGACCGGTATAGTTATTATAATATTCAATAAATAACATACAATATAAAGATATATTCTAAGCTACATATCATTTGTTGTAGAAAGTGTAGTGTATAAACAACCTAGCAATTACATTTTGTAAATTCAAAAGCGTATAATTACATGTAGATGGTTCTTCAGGATTTAATTAAAACGCAGCAGATTTGCTTAAACAATTTCAATGTATTTTCTTCGCTCGGTGTTTTCTTCTTACATTTCTTATTCCATCGATTTAGAATTTACTTACATATTTAATTAATTATTCATATTAAGTATTTTTCCAAATATATTATTCCAGTTTCACCACTTCCTGGTAAAGTCCTGGACAGCCTTATCTGCCCAGACAAGCTATAATTTTTGGTTTCACAGGTCTCGAATAGCAGTATGTAGTAGATACACATTTGACACATTTTTACATCAAAAAAATGTAACAAATCACAAAAAAAAATGAATTGTTATCTACTATTTTAGTTTATTAATAAGTATATTACTCTTGAAAATATAAAAAAAACAGTTATTTGGTATTATCATCATTTGTCTGTAAGATAGTATTTATACTTATTTAGAAAAATACTTATTTAGAAAACGTATAAAAATTTGAACGCAGCAGGACTCGAACCCGCGCCTCCTGGAAACCGACCAGGCGCTCTGGCCACTAAGCCATGCGTTCTCGCCAAGCTACGTCGAAATTTTTATACGCTTGTTACAACTTATTTATGTTGTTAGCGTCTCTGTAGGGAGATTTTTACAAATTTCCGCTACCCAAAAAAGATAGTATTTATTATTATATTACTATCTGAAACTTTATTCGTAACCGGTGAAACTAGCCCTTAGTCAATTATTTTTAATTTCACCGCCAGCTGCTTTTTGCTCATTAACATTTAAATTTCGATGCAGTTTTAAATAATTTCATATGATTTACATAAATCAATGTCATACCATTTCAACGGATACGTTTTAAACAGTATGATAATGATATCATTATCAAGTAAATGCAGTATGATAAACGAAAATATATTGTAAAGTTTCATGTTGGATTTAAAGTAAGTTATTATATAACCAATTTACATACACACCATATATACCTTTTTACTATTGGCATATCTATCTCGAGGGATTACACGTTTAATAAAATTGTTACGTTAAAATATAGCTTAGGTCTATCCATACCTATATTATAAATTCGAAAGTAACTCTGTCTGTCTTTTACGCAATCAGGGCCCAACCGCTAATTCAATTGCGATAAAATACTCATATACTTGAGGGTCTTTGAATGAACATAGGTTACCTTTTTTTCTTAAAATTGTATTTGAGTATTATGTAATTAACCACATGCACTTTCAAAAACAGCACAACACTTTTAATTTTAATTCTTTTAAATATTTATTTTAGGTATTTTGATACTATTAATAATGTAGCTGGTTTTGTTTAGTTTTTTTTTATTAATATTTTATTGGTTACGTTTACTTATAATTTTTTTCATCTAAATTAGTTACATATTTTCAAAAAGTATTTGATAAATATATCTAATAAGCATTCGTATAGTTTAAGCGGGCGAAGCCGCGTCCGGGTCCGCTAGTTTACAATATAAATAAGTTTTATTGAAAGTGATTAAACGGGAGCCAAATTTAGATTTAGAATTGAATACCAAGCTATCCTTGTCTTTTTTTAAAAGTTCACACTTTATCTCTCATATAATTAGGTAGGCCAAGAGTTTACTGTCACGTGTTTCATATTGCATTTTGTGTTACCAGGACAGAGACATGTAATTTGGGTCGAAACTACGACCATCACGACAGTTGCATTATATTATGTACGTTCCCATAATATTTAAAGGAGACAATATCATTTCAAGTTACATACATAGGCATTTACCCAATAGACTTCCATAGCGATTTTGACATTTTTTAACGACTTTTGAACATTTTCACGATTAAATGGACATAAAAAGTACCTTAAGACAAAAGGGATGATTTATTAGATAGATCTTTCAGCGCCGTCAGCTAGCTGTCGTTTATGTTATACATGTTAAGTTTGTTTATTTCTTAAAATCTTATAACTTTACTCTTATATTGTCAGTATTCTGTAACTAATTATTCATAATATTTTAGCGATTACCACTACACTGAACTAGGGATACAGCGTGAAGCTAGTTTAGTTTAGTTTATAAATAAATACATCAGTGTATCCCGCACAAAGCAGAGTAGCCAGAGGGAATGTTATGTAAAATATTAAGACACTACTAAACTTTTGCGTGTTGAGTAAGAAATGGAAATATAAATTTAAATAAATATTTTATTTTCTAGAATGGGGAGCGAAACCACAACTAGTCGCATTTACAATCTCACTTTGTACCCCCGCACCATGATTGGCCTCAACAATGAATTATAACAAAACGATAATTTAAAATATTGCATTCATTTCATTTAAGTTACATGTTAATTGTTCTACCTTCGTTACCAGCACGTATCCGTGTTTAACTTAAAACGACTTGTGAGAAGTTAGAAACATTTATGAAAGTTTTAGACGACAGAAATTTATTAAAACTAAGTATTTTCTTTAAACATACTGTACTTGCTTCCGTATATAGAAGGGTAAACAGAGAAAATCTAGTGTCAAGACACTCCGTTCCTCGCTTTTCATTGCGTGTTGTTTTGCGAACATCAGAATTTGTTAATATGATAATGTGCTTTTTTATATCATAAAATATTTAATAAGAAAAAGAAATACAATGCAAATCACTACTATCACACTAAAATTATGAAATAAAAATCTTACTAACGATTTAAAACTAAAAGGCTTTTAAGCCTTAACAACTTTAAGCTAAATAAAACTAAATACTTTCCTGCACTTATTTAAATTGTTATTCAAAAACCGCTGTAGTTCAGCATGAATGCGAATCCGGCGGAAGTTTTTCTATTTGTAAATTCAAAGCGAAGCTTTTGCACTAGCACGCGCATTTTCTGATTATAAAATTAGTTAATTTGTAAATTTATTTATTTACAAATGTATAATTAAGACTTTATAACTTGATAATTCTAAAATAAATAATATTTTACTCTATATAAAATAAAATAAATCAGCTTCACGCTGTATCTCGCATACTGCAGGGTAGGCAGAAGGAACCTAGTGTTAAGACACTCCGTTCTCCACTTTCTGCCGAATTCTGGAAGCATGGCGTCTTTAGTGGCAGAACTCAACGCTGCGCTTGTCCTCGACACCAGAGCGAAGAAATGGAAATATAAATTTAAGTAAATATTTCATCTCCTCAAGTGGGGATCGAACCCACGACCAGTCGGTTTTACAGTCACACTTCGTGCCACTGCGCCACGACTTCCATTTCTTCGCTCTGGTGTCGAGGCTAAGCGCGGCGTTGAGTTCTGCCACTCAACACGCAATGCTTCCAGAATTCGACATAAAGTGGGGAACGGAGTGTCTTAACACTAGGCTCCCTCTGCCTACCCTGCTGTGTGCGGAATACAGGGTGAAGCTGATTTAATTTAATTTTTTAGAAACAGCTAAAGGCTACAACAAAATAGAACAATATATAACATTTATTTGTGTTATTTATGACCATAAATTGGAAATCTGTAATTGTTTTACCAAAATAATAACAGAAATACAGACACGTTACCTTTTGAAACGTTCACCAGTAAAATTTCACTTCTTTAGCACTGTAAGCTCGAAATCAAAGCGTTCCGAATAATTTCAAACGAAATCTTGCTTATAACTGACATAATGCAAAGCTTGGGCAAGTTACCTTTTTTAAAAAAGAAATATAAATATACTTTTCCGGTGTTCGTCTCATTCAAGTTTCCAAAGTTTATGCTAACATTTTTTGAGAATGCCCCAGCAATTCTTTAGATTTCAGTAAATATAAGAACAAGCTTCAATTAATATAAGGGAACAAAGAGTCCAAATAAGGCTGTTGTCTTTGTTGAAAAGTATTTACCTTTGTTGAAGTGAAAGCAAAAGATAAAAATTAGGAACTCAGAGGTGCCAGTCGGCGTTTTTATCAAAGCCTAAAAACAAAGGATTGTTTAATGACGGTATTAGTGGAAAGTTATGGATAAATTCAGGTCGTTAAAGAGTTCTTTGTCATGGCTGTATTGTTCCATGACTTGCTTGTTAAGTTCTTGAAAATTTGATGAAATGCTCAAGTGCGCTTTCTCCTGGAACACGCTAACTTTTATTATAATATTATATAATTACTTTTTATTTTAATTGTAAATATAAACAAAAGTCTTTCATTAAATGAATGAAAGACTTTTGTTTATAACTTCATTCATATTCATTCACGAATAAATAAATAAAAAATAAAGACACGCGCTGGAGTGTCCAGCCAAGTTAAAAAAAAACTTGAAGCAGGCTATGTGGTGTTTTACACGGACCATTTCAAGCTACTTTTGAGCCAACCCCCTGTGAAAAGAAATTCGTAATAGTGATCCCATCGAAAAATACAAACATTTTCGTAATAGTGATTCAAATCATCAAACCAAACCTATCACAGGCATAAATGTGACACGAGAAACAAATTAAATGTTAAGTAAGCAGACAAAAAAATGGGAGATACACAGTCTTACACATTAGTGGTATCCAGAATTCTCATAATATATAATTATTTAGTTTGTATTCCAAATTTATATAATTTACTTCCCTTTTTTTATTATTGGTTATGCATATCTCACTTTTACCGTGCAGAAAAGGTAAGTTTTTTATCACCAGAGTGGAAAAATAAAACCAATTATACATACACACATTCTTCTACGTGAGGATTACGCCGCGAAATACATCATGTATTTTTTTTTATTTGGTATATCCAGTAAAACATATATTTTACTTTTCTTGTGCGACACAAATACAAACCTGTATTAACTAGTGGAAATAAAATTTTCAATAATTTGATTTCTTCGCTTCAATATTTATTTTTGCTTTGGCATGTTAGTAATGTGAACTCTCTTACATAACCAATATGTCGCTAACATGCGTCTACATTCTATTTAAAGATTTTTTTATGCTTATTTAATGCTTATGTACGTAGGGGCCGTCCATTAATCTCATCATGTCTTTTTAGCATTTTTTCGTCTGTTCTTAGTGGCACTGTGCTTTGTTGACGATCAACGTCGGTTTCGTCACATCAACAGAATAACTGACTGGGCGATTGGCGAAAAAAAACTCATGATATCTTACTACACACCCTGTCCCCCTTGTGATATTTCGTGATTTTTACCTACCCCCCCCCCCCCCCTGTTTGACGCTTACGTGATTAATGTAGGGCCCCTTTAATCATTGCATATTCAAGAAGATGGTTTCCTCTACGTAACACCACAGATTTGTGGTAAATCTGATTATATGGCTGCCTGTGGTCGTTGCATTTGTAATGACAATCAAAGTAGGACAAATACAAATAAGAGCATGAATTTTAAAAAGGCGACAAGTATTTTTGCGTTATGAAGCTATAAAGATACTATACTTTCTTTAAATTTAAAAATCTTTTTAAACACCAAATCAAATTGTTTTCATTTGAAATCAAGTGCCTGAAGTCCAAAATTTTATTTAAATTTATGTTATGCTTTCTTAAAAATATTTTAATGCATAGATCATTTGTTTATAAACGCGACAGCTTGTAAACGTGATCCCCACTCGATGACAATTAAATATTTAATATTTTCATTTCTTCGCTC
The DNA here is from genome assembly GCA_018249775.1 of Heliconius hecalesia formosus. Lineage (NCBI taxonomy): Eukaryota > Metazoa > Arthropoda > Insecta > Lepidoptera > Nymphalidae > Heliconius > Heliconius hecalesia. Next base: position 1,485 of record DWMY01003478.1, on the reverse strand, counting down.
TGGCAGGCAAAGCGTAGCGTTGTGTACCGCCAACACGCAATGTCAATGCGTGTGTTTCTTAACACTAGGTTCCCTTTACCTACCCACTTTGTGGAGATACAGCGTGAAGCTGAAATTAAAAAAACAAAAAAAAATGGCCTAAAATATGCCAATGAAACTTAGCTTCGAAATTATATATACATATTGTAGTTATATTTTATACCTATGTCTTATTCTAGAGGAACTCTGCAATTCCTTGCTCCTTTATGTATAACATATTGTCGAGTGACGCTCTGAATAGACGGCCAGCTCTTTGACGGCATTGAAAGAGAAAACGCTTATCGCACCATCGCCAGTAAATAGCTGAGTGGGTGCCAAATTTCTTTATACATCGAAAACACACTTATCCTTTTTACTTAACCGTTTTCACTTCCTTTCAATACATTGGAACTATTTACGTGAGTCTTAGCCTTTTGGGTAAATTCGAAGAGAATTGTATCTATAGATTTGACATTTTAACAAGATCCAACTGTAAGAAGGTTTTACTCGAGGAAAAATATTAAAAAAAAATACCTTATATTTGCCAATTCATTATTTGTAGCCAAAACGGCTGACTATTAATAACATGTGATTTTATTAACCTTTTTTGCCTTTTTAAAAAATTATCATTACTATTTAAATTTCCACAAGATTTCTATATATTTAAAATATGTTTTTTTATTATATTATAAATGTTATTTATACAAATATGTAGCTACATTTACATTTTTCATGAATTTAAAAATCTATAATATATACTAATATTATAAAGCCGAAGAGTTAGTTTGGTTTAACGTTTTTATCTCCGGAACTAAATGGAATAAATCATTTAGTACTATATAATCGATTTACGCCACGTTAAATCGATCGTTGTTGTGTCATACACCATTCCTGATTATTTATTTTCAATCAAAATGATGAAGCCGCAGATAAATACAATTTTCGATATGTATAAAGTAGCAGCAATTAATGCTTTTTTTAGCATCACGCTGTATATCGCACACAGCATGGTTGCGGGGGAAATCAAATATAATTCTCTGTTTCCCATTTTTTTGGAAGTCTGGAGGCATTGCGTATTAAGTGTTTAAAATGCAACACCACGCTTTGCCTTGACACTTAGAAGTTAGAAATATAAATATTAAATATTACAAATAAATATTAAATATTACATTTCCTCAAAATGAAATCGAACCCACAACCTCACCTCACGCTGTGAACGTGACTGACACACTGGCCTCAAACAATTAACGTGAAATATAATATTTTACTCATATTGAAAATTATACATGTTGGCAAAGATTTAATTGTGAAGTAAATTTTAAAACGATTAAGACTTAACTAACAAAGTTTACATCTCGTGTTTCGACTTTATTGGCAAATGGAAAATTCGGAAACTCGAACCGAACACGAAAGATGTTTGTTCTTCAAACTTTATTACTTAATAACTTGTTACTTGTTGGACTGAAT
>DWMY01003477.1:0-10194 GCA_018249775.1 Heliconius hecalesia formosus | reverse complement strand
CGTTCCTCATTTTCCGCCGATTTCTGGAAGTATTTCGTGTGGAGTGGTGGAAATCAACGCCGCGCTTTGCCTTGACATCAGAGAGAACAAATGATAATCTATATATATATAAAAGGACATGTACCTGCCTGACTAAGACGCACGCACAGCCGTAACCGCTGTTGGTAGAAACGTGAAATTTGGACAGATGTTTATTTTCATAATCTGGGCATCCACTAAGAAGGGATTTTGAAAAATTTTAACCCTAAAGGGATGAAATAGAGGTTGAAAGTTTGCATGGACTTTTTTTAAATCGGCACCGATTTTAATAAAATTTGAAATTCAGACTCTTAAAAATATTTCATTGAACACGTGTTTCATGGTTTTTTAGAATTCACCCCCTAAAAGTTCAAATAAGGGGTTAAAAGTTTATATGGAAAAATCGCCACCGATTTTTATAAAAATTTAAATTCAGACTGTTAAAAATATTTTTTTGAACACGTGTTTCGTGGTTTTTTTTAGAATTCACCCTAAAGGTGCAAATAAGCAGGCGAAGCCGCGCGCGTCCTCTAGTATTAAATATTTCATTTACTGGAATAGGAATCGAACGCACAATCAGTAGCGTTTACACATACACCTGCGCCACGACTGGCCTTAAAAAAATTAGTAGTAATAATATTTAGTTAGTTTATAATCCATACCTATATTATAAATTCAAAAGTAACTCTGTCTGTCTGTATAATATTTATCGGGTTTTTGTTGTATGTATTTTCTATAATTTGATGTTGTGAAAATGAATATAATAGGCACTTTTAGTATTTCATCTAGATTGAAATTATAGTTTACAGTATAACATTCTAATAAATAATTAAGGAGATGTCACTGATTCGAAATGACCTAGCCTTCGAGCGGCATAGTATGACCGACGCGAACGGGCAGATGACTTTGACGGTTTTGTAAACTTTCATAAATTTTCGAACTACTGTTAATTTTTATGTAATTATTTGCTGTTTATAATTAATTTATACTTCTCTTTGGTTCTTCGCTTATTAGAGTAGTAGATTAGTTAGATTTTCATTAATTTCTTGGTGTGGTGTAAGTTGCGGTCCTGCGCGGCATCGGTATAATGTTATTTAAGTATTAAGGATAGAATTGTTGGTTATATCATCTCGGTTGGATGGTTATCTATACCGTTGTTATACACTTAATAAATTGTAGTTTTAGTATTTTGGGATTTTATTTGGTATTGCTCGCAAAACTTATCATATTTAATGTAAAAAGGACTTTAGTTATTTCATATAGTATCTATGTACGCGCGCAAGGAAAACGTGTAAAAAGATTTTTCCCGAGTAAATCAGTAAAATCGATGACTGAAAGTTCAATAAAAATCAGTTCAGTTATTCTGGACATTAGCTCGGGGAAGTAGAAAGACAGACAGAGACAAAAAATATATATTTTTTTACTGTATTTGAGTATTATGTAAACAACCACATGCACTTGCAAAAACATAGCACAACACATTTAATTTTATTTTTTTTAATATTTATTTTAGGTACTTTGATAATATTGTAGCTGGTATTAATAATGTAGCTGGTTTTGTTTAATTTTTTTTATTAATATTTTATTTTTTACGTTTACTTATAATTTATTTCATCTAAATAAGTTACATATTTTCAAAAACTATTTCATAAATATATCTAATAAGCATTCGTATAGTTTAAGCGAGCGAAGCCGCGTCCGGGTCCACTAGTATTTAATAAATAAAGAATTTTATAATAAATTGTGTGACAATTTAGAGAAAAATTTGTGGACCTACATTTTCTACAAAAACATGTCAACCAACCGTTGACAAGAAACAATAATATACTTATGTATGTAACTTAAATTGATTTACATCAAGTCGCATTTCTAAGTTTCACTCAACTTCAACTTATTTTGTTAATGAAATTCAAAGTATTGTAAGTGAGTCCCAAGATCTTCACTGGGACAAACGTGAGAAGAATACGGAAGCAAATTAAGTCAAACTAGTTGACTTTGCATACAAACACAAATATTCTTGTAATTAGCGACATATGTATGTATAATGTATCTTGTACATGTGGCAAGGTAAACAGAAGGAACCTAGAGTTGAATGGCAGAACTCAACGCCGCGCTGCGCCGCGAATTGGAAATATTAGATGGTACATTCCCCGAATGGGAATTCACACATTAATAGTCGCATGCTTGTTTCCCTGTACCACGACGGCCTCAGATTATATTAATATATCAAGTGGCGGAAATCGGGTCCTCGGTTTGGCTTGCCAGAGTAGAAAAATTAAAATAATATAGTCATTGGGGATTGAACCAATTACCATTACATAGACTAACACGTTTAAAGAGCTAAAGAGATACTTTATAAAAAAAAAGCGTAAAAATTAAAATTTTACAGAGAAAAGATTTAAATTATTCAAATTAAATATACTTTGTAATTTTATCTTTCAAATTACAAAATTTAATGAATGACATTGATGAACCGAGTGAACTGTGAAAAGGATGCTCGCTAATGAGGTTTCCATATCACAAAAGGTGGAGTCACACGTAATATAGACGTATATATATGTTTATATATATTTGCGTGTTGAGTGGAAAGGAGAGCAGAGAGAAAAAAAATCATTCTCTCCGATCGAACCCACAACCGTCAGGCTACAGTTACAACTTTGTGCGCCTGCGCCACGACGATATTAGGTAATAATTTATATAATAAAAAAAAATATATAGTAACTATATTGTTGAATTTATTGAAAATGTTACCATTTTCGAACTGTAAACAAAAACAATGAAATTATACATATAATACACAAGAAGCAGCCACTTTACGAAACTATTCTAAAACAGTGCTCAATTACGCAACACTGTCGTCTAATTAAGTAGAGGCTTATACTAAACTGTTTCTTTTCAAACACGTACGAATACATTTCACATTTCAGTTTCACAAAGAATTAATGTCAAGTACTCGCGGTGAGAGAGTAAACAATAGAGTGTTGTGTTGGCATCTAAATATGTAGGTATGTATGGCACCTCTGTAGGTATCTCTGTAGGAGTTGCATCACCAGGCAATGTCACACCTGAATGGAGCGACCTAGGCCCTAGTGACACGTTTACCGAGATTTCGTGTGTTTATAACAGCTTTTTAATTATTTTTAAGCATTTTCTTGAAATTCTTACATTTTGTGCATTTACGTTGTTTTATGGCTTAGTTGAGAAAAAAGATGTACTTATATGATATAAATCCTTGCACTGGTTACAAAATGCAGCGTTGAATTCCGCCAGTCAATACATCGACATCGACTTGGGGCAAAAAAACAGTGTTGAAGCACTAGTTTTTCTCCGAAGCTGATATAATACACGAGATATTTATAAAATGGTAATTTTTTTGACATTGAGTAGGATGTACTCGTATTTCTATCAATACGCTCATTGTCTGTTTCCTTGTAGTGTAGACTAAAAAGAGTCAATTTTACTATTTTATTTTTTTGCTTTAATTAAATTGTATATTTCTATATTATTTAATTATTATTCTGAGAAAATTGAACCTCCACTACTTCGTGCGCTAAACCAACTATGCCATAATCCCACATATACACTTACGTTTCTCTAAAAGACTTAGATAGAAATGATTGCTAAGTACATACAAAGTTAATTAAGGTAAAAGCTTGGGACATTTCTCATCCCAGAGCTATACAGTAAGTACGTAGTTATGATAGCAGAAAATTAAATTTAATAAGCTTAATTAACAAAATGTTGGAAATATAAAGTAATATTTTAAATAATCTACTTATAAAGAACAGTGAAGTTGTAATCAGGATTAAACTTAACTAATTATTATCGGTCTGATAAATACCTAAATAATTACTAAAAAATAATCTAAAATATATTGTACTAAGATAATTATCAAGTTTTTTTTTTCAGCACACTCTATCCCGCATGTAGGAGGGAAGACAGAAGGAGCCTAGTACTCTCCGCTTCCCGCTTTCCGCTGAATTCTGGAGGTATTGCTGGAATTCAACGCCGCACTCTGCTTCGACACTCTGGTGTCGCTCTAGCGAAGAAAATGAGACTATTAAATATTTAACGCTTGTGGCCCTGCGCCGCGAATGGCCTCCAACTGATTTATCAAGTTAATTTTAATGTTCAGTCTCCGCTTGCCCTGCTTAGTGCGGGTGCGGGTACAGAGTAAAGCTGATTTATTAATTTATTGTATTATAAAATAGAAAATGTTGCACAGGGATATAAAAAATGAATATTTTAGTCTATTTACATCACTAAGCGTGTTATGAAAATAAAAAACCGTCCAAGTGCGAGTTGGACCATTATGTAGAACGGCAAAAAACCTCGTTTGTTGCATGGAATCCCTTGGGGAATGGATTTTTTAGTATTTATCGTTACAGCAGCAACAAAAATGTGTCTGTACGTGTGTGTCAAAAGTCCAACACTAAAAAGCAACTAAGTGCGAAAAGTCAATAATAAAATACCTTTTAAAAATAACGTGGCGATCAATATAGGGCAAAACTCTCAATCCGTCAGCTTACCGCCACCTGAAGCTTTAGCTCTGTCCATACTACTTAGTATTCATGATTCGTTCCCCATAATTTGCTGGCAAGTATATTCAACGCCGGCACCAGCCCAATAGGGGTAAGGTTGATCCGGGATCCTCCACTGTAAGCCAGTCATTTAGACAGACGGGGCTAAACTGAATGTTTAAATAATTCATTAATTGATGTAATAAGCGTGCTCTTTTACAAAGGTTTATGTTGAGGGGCAGTTCCATTTGTACTTATGGCTGGAGTGTTTTATTTTAATACCAAAATATTTTGGGACGCGAAAATTTCGCCTTTTGATAATTTCAGGAAAATGTTCATATACTTTTTTTGATTATATTAATTTAATAGGACTTTCACAATGATTATGAAAATAATGTGGAAATAAATTAAGTATAGGAGAAAAATGAATGCAACATTAGAACCACGCCGCACGTATTGTACGGCTGCAACGTTCACCTCTCATTGACACCAAATTTATAACGTGGAAAACGATTTTTCAACACCCGTTTATATGATTTATAGAAGAGCCCCCTACTTCTTACCTCACCTATACTTAGAAACATTTTACGTATAACCTCTCGCGTTTTCATTCACACGCCGCTGTGCCATGATTGGTCTGACCTCGACATATAAATATCATAAAATATTAGTTATTTATTTGACAAACATGTACATTGTCAGAGAACATTAATATATAAGTAAAATTTGACAAACAGCAGTAAACGCTAACAGCTTTGATTATACGTGTATTTAGAGAGACAATATCAATTGACATCTTTATTGATCTAATTAACTTAGCTTAATTGGATTACGATACTGTACGAGGCTGTAGATATTTGACTGTAATTAGTAGTTATATGCTCACTTGTGTGTTATAATAACGTCATCAGTATAGTAAATGTAGGTCAGTTATAGTTATATGTACGACACATGTCTATAGACACAATTGTAAAATAAGGTGAAGAAATCGTTATTTTCACATAATATGTAGTCTACATAATTTAAGCTACATATAAAGTTTTTTTGTTTATAGAGTTACATTCCTCAAAAGGTAGCAAAGGCACCCCTTAGTGATCTTACAAAGTGATCCTACACTTTGTTGTCCATCTGATCGTCTGTAAAGATCGATTATTATCAGATTGCGAGATGGAGGTATCATGGTGAAATTAAGACTAAATATTCAGGCCTATGGGCCCTTAAAATACAGAAAAAATATATTTTCTACTTTACTACTTTTAGATTTTTTTTTATTGTAATATGCATTATATTTAGGCAATGCTTTCCTAACGCCGTCGTGGCGCAGGGGTAAAAGGTTGGTGACGGTTGTGGGTTTGATTTCCACTCAATATGATATTATATATTTAATATTTTCATTTTTTGCTCTAGTAACAAGGCAAAACTGCTTTGAGTTCTGCCACTTAACACGCAATTTCTTCTTTCAAAATTGGCGGAAAATGGGTAATAAAAGGGTCTTAATGGGATTGAAGTGTCTTAAGCAATAGGTTCCCTCTGCCTACTCTACTATGTGCGGGATACAGCGTGAAGCTAAAAACGACATTTTAAACACCTTCAAATTACTTATTTTTATAAAAATAATATTATTTTAATTTTATTTATACATATTTTTCATTACACTGTACGATAAAATATATAACAACACATGCATTGTATTATATGGAGTGCTGTAATTAAATTACTACAACTACAAACTATGTAAGTACCTACTTCGTTAGACCTCCGAGAAAATAATTTAAAAAAATGTAATCAACATTCATATAAAATTTAACGGGCATTTACTAATACTCCAGATAGCGGAGAGATATGCGCCGTGGAAATGAGAGCTATAATTAATGGTGAGAAAAGGAAGGTGGGAAGTCATTAGGAATCAGGAAATAATGCAGGGTCTCCTCTACCTTTTATATTTCATAGTTTGGCTTGGATTAGCTCCTTCGTGTTGCTGTTACATAACTGCTCTTGGATTAAGTTATGTTATTTAAGTTCTTATATCTTGAAAAAAATGTTGATAAAAATATAGATTTTCTTTTGAATGTAACATGAAACTTGCAGGCGGTATAAGTTGTAATCTTATTTCATCACATACTAGTTTATTCTATTCTTTCATTATTTTTTATTATCAGCCTAAGGTATTAGCAACCTATTGCGTTAAGTGACTCGTATTTCTACTTTCTGCTTGATTAGCGCCCGTATAATTAGAGTAAGTTAGATAGTATGAGTTGGGGAGGAGCTAGAGAGCTTATTCGTGGCGAAAAGGTGAAAATATGTGACTGAAAACACGATAGGTTGTCGGTGCCATTCTCTGTTGCGGAAATTAAATATTTAAAATTTTCATTTTCTCGCTCTAGTATTAAGGAAATTGCAGGGTTGATTTCTGCTACTCAACATGCAATGCCTCCAGAAATTGTCTTATCTGGAACGACGTGTCTTAACACTATTCCTAGGTTTCCTCTGATTACCCAGTTATATGCGGAAAAATAAAGCGTCCCTAAGTACCAATACATACAATATGGTTTCACAGCAGAACAACAGAAGTTAAAAACACTGCTTATAACTTAAAGGATAAATTAAACTTGTTCGCCGCTTTGAAGCTTTGTTGTTTAAAATTTCAATTAATTAAAAGAACTTTGAGGAGCCTTAACAGGTGAATTATTACTAGTGCCACTGGATTGCTATAAGAGAACGTGGAGGCCTTTTCAAAGAAACAAAATGGTAAAATAATTGTAATTGAAATTAACTGGATATGTTGAGCTCAGACATGAACCTGTTGGTATTTTTAGGGTTCCGTACTCAAAGGAAAATCGAGGCTATTGTGAAGATGAAGACTCCACCGTCCGTCCGATGAGGTTTTTTGATACTTACGCAAAATTAAAAGGAATATTATAAAAGTTTATTATTAAAATAATAAAAAAAATCTGTTCTAAAATATCACTTTTATTTAAAAGAAATATAACAAACGTGTCAATATAAAACATAGTATACCCCGTTTAACTTAAGTTATTTTTTACAAAGATTTTTTGGTAAGACGCTACCAAAAAATCTATGCAAAAAATAACTAAGTCAGTACACAAATCTGTCTACAGTGTACCAAATTTTATGTTCTAACACTATGGTTTGTTCGTGTAGCAATTCCCATAGGATGAATGAAATACAAGGCAATTAGTGCGCGACCGCCGCGCGCCGTATCGGTGCGAGCCGCAGGCTCTTTTGATAAACTGCACGTATCATCGTCTTCGTTCATATAAATGATTTATTATTACACTGGATTAATAACCAATTACATTTTTTATTCCTATAGAAATAGCGGATTTTTTGGTTTTTGTAGTCTGTGTTTCGGACAGAGGGAGACTCGGTAAAGTTATACATAGGTTGTCATTTGGAGATGCGAACAACATAAATATGTTTTTTGAATCGACTCAATGTTCAAGGTTCCCTCTGCCTACCCTGCTGTGCGCGGGATACAGCGCAATTTTAATTAATAATCTATTTCCCCGAGCGTGAATCGTACCCACAACTATCGCCTTTACAGTCACACGTGCTACGACGTCAGCATATAAAGAATTAATTTATTCATAAAACAAAACCAATTGATTAACCCTGCCCATACTTACTATCATAAACGTACCATAAAATCATATTAACTAATACTTAAACCATAAAGGTTTACTGTTTAAGGGTTCCATTAGTATTCATCGAGGATCTATTGAATGATCGGGTTAGCATTAAGATTAGTCGGATGGCTCCAGTCGGGTAGCGACCGTCCGTAGCGCCGTGTTCGATCAATATAGGGGATTACCCGCGTCGTGCACACGTGCTGAGGTATGCAGTAGCATCTCGCATTGAAGTGGCCAAGATTCAAGATTATAGAGATGTTAGAGATATATAGATGTTTGCGATATCAAGTTTGACGGTATATAGCTGCATTCTATCATTCGATTTATTTTGAAATATAGATTTTACTAGCAGCCTAGCATAAAATTATTATTTTTTATATTGAAACTTTCAGTAAAGGTTAGGGTTTTTAAAACATACAATCTCCAGATTGTAAAAACCCTACCCTAGGTAACCCCAGCCCTAAATTTTATCAAGTTACATTACCTGTAACCACCTGATGCTCTTCTATTATTTTGATCTGATGCAATTTTTTTTATAATGAACGATGAGCTAAAGAGATTGTATTACATAATTCATTAAAGAATGCAAATATATTTTGCTAAGAATATGTTCCATAAAAACTCTGTCGTTGACGGTTGCTGTTTATGTAAAATTTAACATTTTTAAATGTGAAAGTAAATTTAATAAGTAAATTAAAAATTATGAACTTGTTTTTAATAACAATTTGTGTTTCTATATAATAATACTCTCTTGGATAGAAATACACGAAAAGGCTATAATATAACAACTGTATATATGTATATAAGCTACAGTTACAGTACGCTTGACGAGTCGTGGCCGCCCTCAAGCTATATATGGCTACGAAGTTTTTATTTTAACATATTTTAAAATATATTATCTTAACATATTTTATAATAATCATTACTCTTAATTATCTTTTCGAATTTCCAAAAAATTCAGAATTTCAGAAGTTTTCAGAAAAAATAACTTTACCAATACCATACCAATACATACAATATGGTTTCACAGCAGAACAACAAAAGTTAAAAACACTGCTTATAACTTAGTGGCCATGTAGCCACGACTCGTCGACCGTACTCTATTTATTATACATATATTTCGTCAAACAGTAATGTATTAGCCTCGTCTTGTCCCACTGTGCACACGCCTGGCGAGCTCCAGCCGTCGGCTCACGTGTGCTTACTTCACGCTTCAATTACCTATATGATAAATCACATTAAATAACTTTTGGGTTACAAAGGTTTATTCAACATCTAATTAGATGATATTATATTTTTGTATTCAAATATTTTTTCGGAGAAATTGTGTATTTTATAACAATTCATTAGAAAATAATACGCAAGCAAGTCACAAGCTTCTGTAAAAGAGTACAAAAGTAGTAGTCATTCAAAATTATTATTTATGCCTGTCACCGCTTATTGCTGAAATCACCCTCATTGAGCCAATCATCCCGGTTTAGGTCAAAAAGATACGAAGTTATTAATTTTTTTTTTATGAGTCCTACTTTAATAATTAAATTATATTCATTTGGTACCTTGTTTGGTATAAAAAGAAGAAAATCTTACTACATCTGCTTTTTTGTTTTATCAACATGAAATGAAAATTTTATTAGTTTGTTATTTTATATATTTTCATATATGAAAAATGTTCTAATATTATAATATTAGAACATTTTTTTAACACAACCAATCAGAAAATAAATATAACATGGCAGGCAGAGGAAGCCTAGTGTTAAGACAATTTGCCGCACACCTTTTGCCAAATTCTGGAAGAATTGTGTGTTGCGTTGCGGAACTTAACGCCATGCCTTGCCTCGACACTAAAACAAAGAAATGAAACTATTAAATATTTAATTACTTGGATTTCATTAATGAATATCTACATAGCACAAACAATTTCCATAACTACAACTTATCACGAACAAACTTCAAACTGTCTCCGCGACTGTAATATCTGTATCCTCTTATCTGTTGAGCATTGAAGT